>PVKS010000729.1:0-146379 GCA_004027875.1 Aplodontia rufa | reverse complement strand
GAGAAGAGTGGCACTGCAGAGACAGCAGCAGGACTTGCTCATTGCTGCATAGGAGCTGTAGGTTTCATGTCAGGAAAGAAAGAAGATTAAGAACTGCAGTCTGATGTGATTGGTTGCCAAGTCTGCCGACAATGAGGCCAGCAGCCTTGGTGCTCCCTGGCTCTGCTGATCAACGCCTGTGCATATTTGTCATTTTTTACTAGGCTGCGGGAGTCTTATTTCTCACAACGTCCACATTTTGCTATAGCTGAGAATTTCTTAATCATTTTGTTTATAGCAAAAATTACTTTTTTTTGGTTTTTTTTCCCCCAATGCTAGGGATGGAGCCCAAGGCCTCATGCATGCTAGGCAAGCCCTCACCAAGCTATCCTCTCAGCCCAGCCAAATTTACAAGTGTAGTAAATTAAATTAGCTGCATCTTGAGTTCCATAAAGATTTTTGAGGTGTTTGCTCATAATACTAGCTCAGTCAAAAATATGCCACAGGACCTAAAAAATAAGTTGGAAGTGAAAGAAAGTGATGGTTGGAAATGCCTTACCTGCCCTCAGGTGCTTAGTAGGATTCCACGAGCAAAACATCTTTATTTAAGACTAAGAGAATCAGCACACTGATGTATTTTACAAAATCAATCAAGTCTGGAAATCATAGCCGCATAGATGAAATGATTCAACTGACATGGAAGATGTAAGAACCCTGAAAAAAAAACCACAAAAATTATTTTCCATTTCAGAAAAGATGTGAACCAAATTCTGGAAGGCACACTGATCTGAAATGCTGACTGTGTTAATGGGAACCCCCCCAGAAGTTGGCAAGGGTAGGGGAATATTAATAAATGTGTGCATTGGCATAAAATACACAATTTGAAAACCACTTGCTTTTTGCTTATAAAGATTCTTTATAGCATTATAGAATGTTCACCACATTTGAAATAGCTGAATTTGTATAGTGTCGTTTTCTGTGATTGTGCTACTAAACATCACAAAGGCTAGTGACCTAGCACACACTGATTGAGCACCTGCTATGTTCCGGCTGCTGTGCTCCGTGGTGGAGCTGTTGGAAGCAGGTAATTGTGATGAATGTTACAAGCACTGTAATGGAGGTAGGCAAAACCTTCTGTGAGGGGGGAAAGTGCTTTTGTATTCATTCTACCCTGAATTTCTTAAACATGTGTTCTGTCAAGCAATTCTGATTCCATTTTATTGTCAAGGAAACTAAGGCCTCAAGCTGATTTTCTGTCAACATCATCGCTGTCATCTGCAGTCAGACTTACCAAGCACTTATTAAGTGCTTAGGTTTGACTTTTACTTTCTCACTTAATTTCACAGGAATGCCCAAGGTTTAGAGAGATTCGTTAATTCAATATTGAGTGCCTATTGTTTCCTAGGTACTAGAAATGCAGAGAGAAGAAGATGCAGTCCCTGACTTCAAAAAGGGTTTTTCATATTTTTGTTAGTGTACATTAGTGTATAGTTGTACATAATGGTGGGCCGTGGTTACATATTCATATATGCACACAATATGACAATATAATTTGGCCAATGTTGCTCCCCAGCACCTCCCCCGCTCACCTCCTCCCTGCTTCTGGTCCTTTTCCTTTACTGATCTCCCTTTCAAAGAGTTTTTAACCTAAATTTACAAACTACTTGCATGAGATATTGTGGCTAGAGCAGGCAGAGCTGGGATTGGAACTGGAGCTGGCGCTAGTACTTGTGAGTTGTGATGTTCAACACGCACTCACTGAGGCACCCAGTCACTCCCGCACCGGATCTGACCCAGCTTTCCCATTCCAGGTCGTATTCTTCCTCCCATGTCACAGCAGCCCTTATGGCCCCAAGTGGGGCAAGCTCTATGGGAAAGCCTGGGGAGTAGGGGTGCACATGCGATTGTACCTAGTTCTGAGGGATCACCCAGAAATGGGCAGCCCCTTCCTGGCCTGAGAGCCTACACCCCCCTCCCCACTACTGAAGAGGGGCACCTGCTTCATCCCATCCTTTGCTTCTCCTCCCAGCGCTGCCTGCAGGACTACCAGGGACTTTGTGTACGTATTTCCTGTTTATCCTAGCTCCTTGAGGTTCTGCTTATGTGTACTTTGCAGTTTCCAAAGTGCTGAAAGATATATTGGGTCCCCTCCCCGGCCAGGCAGCTTATAGCAGAGTTACCGGCAGAAATAACACTTTTGAAAAAGAGAGCTGCAGACACAGCATGCACTTTAATTTAGAGTTTGTCCCTGTTACAACTGTTAGAACCATCAATCTTGACCCCTTGTGTTTGCCTGGACAATGAAGGTTGCAGCAAACACGATTTTTACATTCTCAGAAGCAGGTTTAGGATTGTTTAAACACAGATTAAATCCACTTAATTGAATAAGCATTTTAAGGTCCACTGAAGTGTAACTACTGATAATGGAACCTTCCAGGTTGGAGGCTGAGGGAGTGACAGGCACAAAAGAGGCTCCATGCCCTCAGGGAGCCTCTGGTTTAACTGGAAGGGGGGTTCAGTGAAGTGACCGAGAGCAGGGGTTGGCAAACTTCTTCTGAAGAGGGTCAGATAAGTTAATGCATTAGGCTTTGTGGACTATGTGGCCATCGTCACAACTTATGAACTCTGCTTTTGCAGCCTGAGAGCAGCCGAAGACAATAGCTAACAAATAGACAAAGCTATGTTCCAATAAAACTTTATTTACAAAAACAAGCAGGGCCTGTTTTGCCTATGGGCCACAATTTGCTGGCCACTGGTTTAGAACAACATTTCCACCACCAGACTGTCCATTTTACCACCCTGTCTCTGCCTCTGTGGGGCTTTGGCCAACGCACTAATCCCCCCAAGTCTGAGATATAGCATCTATAAAGAAGGGATACAAACAACTATTGCCTGGAGGGCTTGTTCTAAGGTTGGGTGAAGATGGGGTAGTGATTGGCTCCAGGAAGGAACTCAAATGTTAACTCTTGCTACTAAGCCAGAAGCCCAATCAGAAAACTCTCTCTGGCAAGGAAACACTGCTATAGAAGCAGAGAAAGAGGACCTTAAACCATAAAGCTTTGAAGACAAATTCTCTTCCAAATAGAAGCTTAAGCAAGGCCCCTTTGAATGGGGATATAACGACCAGATAGCCTTCTGAGGCTTTCCTCTGACCTTCCAGACAAAGGTGGCTGGCTTTTGCTCTGCTCCCATCATGCCTTGAGCAAACCTCCACTAGGGCCTTTGGAGGCACCCGTAGGTAACTGATGGTCAACCTCCCCCCTGGGAGCCCCTGCAAAGTAATAATGGCATTCTCCACTTCTGGGATCCCAGGAGCTAGAGCAGGGCTGGTCCATGTCTGATGATTGCTAAGTATCGTTGAACACTTCTCAATGTTTAAGTTTCAGTGCAGGTAGGCAGCTCTGCTGTAACAGCCATAAGCTCTACAAAGCCAGTCCAGTTTAGAGGGAGTTTTGGAAGGAATGTCCAAAAATGCTACTAACAATCTTCTCCTTTTTGCTGCAGTTCCTACATTGGATATTTAACATTCTGAGTGTCCACTGCCTATCTTTCTGAGGGTCAAGGACACATCCCTGTAATGCTTACATGACATTCTTGAATAACTAATGGCCCTCCGATTATTAAGCAAATAATCTTATAGAACTGAAAAACAAAATTCTGTCAGGCACACTGAGCTTGGCAAGTCTGTGGTGGATGGAGGCCTTGCCACTGTGCAGAGATGCAGATAAACAAAGTGAGAGTTGGCCAGCCAGCTCTCCATCACCCACGCAGTAGGCATTCTCCAAGGCCTTTCTGGCAGAGTACAGAAAGGTTGTGCCAAATGGGGACACAGCTGACATCCACCTCAGTTCTGACAGGCGCAGATCAATGGACCTGGCACCTGGTTCTTATTTGAATTGCTTTTGAGAGTCTAGGATAGGGAAAGCCAACAAGCTCCGCAACACAATGTGCTACTGGCTTTGGCCAAATGCACTTCAGCTGTCTGCCTCTCCATTATGGTGAGTCACTCTGGCCCAGGTGCAGAGGGAATGGGGAGAGAGGCGTCTGTACAAAGACTGCAGAGCAAAGATCTGTAGAGTAGAGGAAGAGGACCAGGGGAGGGTGCAGGGAGGGGAAGAGGAAATATGGGGGATGATATCAACCAAATTATATTGTTATATTATGTGCATGTGTGAATATGTAACAACAAACCCCACCACTATGTACAATTATAATGTACCAATAAAAATATGGAAAAAAATGTGCAGAGGCACTGGGGCCACCACATTGCAGTTCTTTGTGCAACCTGGGCATTGTTGTTCACTTCTGATTGTGCCCCAGAATCAGAGATGTAGCAGAATGAAGAACAAGGGTCCATACCAGGAAGAATAAAGCTAACATGTACCAGTCCGTGGGCAAATATAGAGTCAGAGGCAGATACACATGACCAACTGAATCCCCATTTGAAGCCTGGGTCCTCCCTGCCACAGCACTGCTCTATTGTGAATTCTAGATGCAATGGCAATTACCAGGCTCTGATCAACCTCCACAAACCTTCAGTGATTCTGCTACTGGCTTAGGCTGTCCCAGAAAGCAGCCAGAGCTTGTCACATTGGCTTTGCTCAAACTCAGCGTTCTCTCTTCTGCCACAGGAATGTTGAATGTGCTAGTCCCTCTATTTAGAACTCTCTTGCTTCCCTGACACTTTTCCCTCTATTCTTTTTTTCTAGATAAGTCAAATCTGAGCCTCTGTTTAGTTTTCCTCTATCAGGAAAGTCTTAACTAACCCTGCGGTGTAGGTCAAGTATTTAGCTACAAGTGTATTTCTTCTCTTCAGCCTTAACTCCATTTGCAATTACATGTTTATTAGAGGCAAGGAAGAAGTTAATGTAATGGGTACCTCATCTCCATACCTAGCACAGCTCCTGCCTCTAGAGCCAGACTACGAGGATTTCAATTCTATCACCAATACCTACCAGATTTACGTAAATCACTACCTTACTCTAAGCCTCAGCTTTTGGATCTGTGAAGTAGGGATTAGAACAACGTCAACCTCGAGGAGTTGTTGGGAGGATAAAGTGATTGCACACATATGAAACCCTCAGCATGATGCCTGGCCCATGGCTCCTATTTTCATGGAAGACATCCCATGGTCATCTCCTTGCTTCTGACACAAGCACTTCTGCTTACACAGATGTCCTTGAGACCTTGACTTTAATCACTCCTGACTTCTTAGTCTTGACCAACCAAGTTTTGTTGTCAAATTGATATTTCTGTCTGATTTTTCTCTTCAATCCCAGACCCTGTTTCTAGCCCCAAAGCTGACCTGAAAACCACTAGCCTTTGGCTCTGGTCCAGCTGTGACACTGCTCCAGAAGAAGAGAAGCATAAACCATGAGCAGAATTAGACCTAGCTAGCTCTGCCCTGGGGACAGCGCCATCTACAGGCGGGAAGTGAGTGAGGGGCCGAGAGCGGACAGGCAGATGACTCCTTCATGGTGCTTTCAAAATCTGCTCTTGTAATATTTCCTCATTGCTTCCTCTCTCACTCCCCTCCTCAGCTGGATGACAGTCTTTAAAAACTTAACTTGAGATGCACCTGTGGCTTGACACTTACAGTTCTGATATAGGACACTGAAAAGAATTATGTTGATGGAGTGTTTCCCATTATAATCATTCCTCTAATAATAGATTAGAATTGCATTAAAAATACTTAATATCTGTATTTACTCCAGTACATGTAGGTTTTTTTTGATACTGGGTATTTAACTCTGGGTCACTTAACAAGTGAGCCACATCCCTAGCCCCCTTTTATTTTTTTAAAAAATTTATTATTTATTAGATGATATATAGTTACAATTGAGGGGGAAGCATTATCAAATATTCCAGAACAAATGAATATATACTTAGTTATCTAGGGCCCTAGCCCCCTTTTAAATTTTTTGTCGTTGTTGTTTTTTAATCTGAGACAAGTTCTCACTAAATTTCTTAGGGTGTAGCTAAGTTGCTGAGGCTGGCCTTGAACTTACAATTCTCTTGTCTCAGACTCCAGAGCCTCTGGGATTATAGATGTGTACCACCACACCCAGCTAGAATTACATATTTTTATGTGATCAGATTTTTATTTTAAATTAGTTTTTAATTATATAAGCAATATACATGGTTAAAAGTTCAGACTCATTAGAAGGTTAGAAAGCTTATTAAAAAGCTTGCCCCCAACTTATATATGCTTTTACATCCTCTCCCTTTATGGGAAGTACCCACACAATACCGTGTGTCCTTCTAAAAAAATGTTTGCCAAATATGTATTTTGTGCAAAAATATGCATTATACACTCATTTTTACACAGTGATATATTATACAGATAGGCCTGCACAAGGACATTGTTTTTAATGAAGGTTTGTCTCATTTTAAAAGATAAATGGTAACTGAAGGAGAAGCAAAAACATTCAAAATACCACTTATCGACCTGTGCCAATTCTTCTAACACTATTGATCCATTACTCATTTTTCCCAAGGTAATCAAATTCTGTTGTTTCAGGAAAGGTCATCATTTCAAAACCAAAGAAAAACTGATCTTAAACAGAGCATTGACAGAGCCCGGATCTAGTAGGCACATGACATATGTCAGCTGCTCTTACAGCCACCATCATTATCACTATCGCTGTATTCTAGAAGAAAAACCTCCCCAGGATGAGCGCACTGTTTTATCGTGCCGCCACTGTCCTTGTCGACACAGGACTCAAGTCTGCAGTTCTAGATTAACGGCGGTGGATTCACATATGTTTCCTTTGGAGTCTTACTTGTCCGACTCTCTTGTCCTTGGGACATAGTAGGAGAGCAAGCTTCTCACTCAAAACCCCTTGTAAGTACAAAGCTTTCACCCTCAAATATAAACAAGCAGCCAATGGTCACCAGACTCGAGGAAACAGGAAACCCAGCACAGGAGATAAATTAAGAAACGGCAGGTTGAGGAAGGTAAGTTCCAAGAGAACAGCTCGACAGTAGGTCAAGGAAGAAAGCAGAGGCTGTGGAGTGGGCAGAGGAGGTCTCCAGGGAAAAGGTGCCTGATATGCTTAACCATCCTGAGGGGAGCATTTTAATAAACAAATCTGGCTATAAATTAATGATAAATGCATTTTTAAAAAATCCAAGGACATAAAAAATTGCACGAGCAAATTTAGGAAAAACAAAAAAAGTTCCACAGGAAAGGAAATTTAATAATAATGCTTGAATAGTCATAGGAAAGTAGACACAGAATAGAATTTAACCAAAACTTGAAATATAAATATGCACGAAGACAGTAGAAACGGAAATTAAGATGGCAAAACACATAGGAAAGCTTATCTTCCAGAGTATGGAAAGCTTATCTTCCAAAGAATAAAGCTGAAAAAATCAAGAAACATCTGCAATACTATATTACTTAGTAGGTAGCTTCTCAAAAAATTAAAAATAGAATTACCATAGGATCCAGTAACCCTACTTCTAGGTATTTCTCCTGAAGAACTGAAGTAGGATCTTGAAGAGATATTTCCTCCCTCACGTTCACTGCAGCGTCATCTACAATAGTCAAGAGGTGAAAGTCACCAAAAGGCCATCAACAAAGGAATGATAATGAAAATGTAGTCTATACATATCATGAAATATGCAGCCTTTAAAAAGAAGCAAATTCTGTCACACGCCACAACTGTGGATGAAACAGGACAGAACGGTAAGTGAAGTAAGCCCGTCACAAAAAGACAAATACTGTATGATTCCACTCGCATAGGTGCGGAAAACAGTCAAGCTCATGGAAGAATTGTGGTTACCAGGAATTGGGGGAGGGAGGAATGGAGAACTGTTCAGTGGATAGAAGTTCAGTTTTGCAAAAGGAAAAAGTACTAGAGATCTGTGGCCAACAATGTGGACAATTGGACCATATACTTATAAATAGTGGAGGGTAAATTTTATATTGTGTTTTTTACCACCTTTGAAAAATTATCAAACTGTGCAGTCAAGATATGTGCAATTTCTTGAATGTAAATAATGTCTTAATACTTTCGAATAGGGGGAGATAAAAGCACATTACTTTGAACACCAGAAGAAACAGTTCTTTAAAGGGGTCATCTCTAGAGAAGAGGAAGGGTGAGATTCAAACTTTGAATGTGTTACTGGGGAAAAAAGAACATTAAATTTTAAAAATTTATTCAAGGACGTGAGAAAACATCAGGATTTCAATGAAAAAGTGGGTCAAAGAAACAATTCAAGAAAGAAATAAAAAGAGCTAATGAAAGGAATAAAGTTCTCAAACGTTATTAGTTACCAAAGAAATTGAATGACACCATTCAAATGGTAAACAAAACCAATACCCTTCAATGATGGCATAGATTGAATAGAACACACTTTCTTATATTGTGTGTGTGTGGGGGGGCAAATCTCCCATAGGACAACTGGGGAGTGTATATTAGGATCCTTAAAGTTCTTTATACCTTTTCACCCAATGGTTCCATTTTTGAGATTCATATTAAACATGAAAAGTATTAAATGTGAAAAATCATGTACAAGAGGATCCATCACTGCACTAGTATATCCAATGTTTTATTACGGAAAATTTAAAATATACCTGAAACTAAGTTAGCCAAACCCAGAGATTAAAGGGATGAATGCTTTCACGAATTTGTGGAGGCTGGAGCTAAACCCAGGCCTGAGTGAAAGGTAGTCAAACTCATGTATTAGACCCAGAAAAGGCATAGCACACATAATCTAGGGCAACCATAGATATGAGTGTTGGGGCAGGGGGATTAGGTGGGGGTGAGGGAAGATAGGGAGGGATCTAGGGAGACAATTAACAATGTAACATATTCTTTACCTCTGTGAGAATCCAAATACTACTTATGTTTTCATTTAATTCTGGAAAATTCACAAATCTAAGCATGTAAATTGCTTGTAGGGGCAAAATATAGAAGAATCAAGAGACTGGGGTGTGGCTGATGTGGGGGTAATTCTGGTTTAAGATCATATGCATATCATATTGTTTCTTTATATGCATTTATGATTGTACAATAACTCCTTAATAAAAAATTTAAAAAATAAAATATGCACGAAAGCTTAAAGTTACAATGAACTCTCGTATACCATCCATTGAATTTGATACTGATACCATTTTGCCCCAACATCGTCTGTGCCAGTGGTACTCATAACAGTAAAGCTTTACAAAGAACCAAACACACAACAGCAAAGGAATTTGTAATGATTATAGAATTATTGTTCACACAGTGCAATGATGTCCATGCTGCATTTTTAGTTACCTTGAAAAGGCTTTTAGTATTTTATTAAGTAAATAAAGCAAAAGTCAAATCGTATGATCTCAAGTATAAAATACCAATAATTAACAGGACTATGTCTGGGGTATTGGTGAGACATAGCAGGAAGGGCCTTGGTTCCCTAGCCAAGGTTTTCCATTCAACTCAAGCTGCTTTCAAAAAACTGTGTCCAGGGGCTGGAGCGGTGGCTTAGCAGTTGCTGCGTTTGCCTGGTATGCATGAGTACGTGAGTTCAAACCCCAGCACCATGAAAAACTAAACAAAATTGATTCTCTCTCTCTCTCTCTCTCTCTCTCTCTCTCTCTTTTAAACACACACACTCTCTCTCTTTTTTAAACGCGCGCGCGCGCACACACCCCAAAAAACTGTTTCCTTTGAAGACCAGGTTCAGGGGCTGATGACTCCTCCTCCAAGCTTTCCCACAACCCTGAATTTGACCACTAGGGGGCTGTAGTGAGCACCTCAAAATCTTTTGCCGCCTTCACCTCCTGTCCTCAGCGCAGACAGACCCGACATGCATGAGTCCTTCTCCTTGTCAAGTGCAAACCCCAGTGCCAAGAGCAAAGAACTGACAAGACTGCAGAAACCCTGGGATTGTGTGCAGCAGCTCCCTGCGTGCTTGTGTGCGCATGCTCCTTTTGGTAGCTGCTTTACCCTGCAGCTCTCAGCGAGCCAGTCCAGAAACCCTTACCCCTGCACTGTCTCCCTGATGCTCCCGGCTTAAGGCCCAATCAAGCCGCCTTTGGACGGTATTGCTTCACACACACACACTTTTTAGTAGAAATAACAAAAATTCCAAATTAACAGTTTGGTTAATACAAAAATTCCACAGAATTAAAATAATTCGTTCATCAGCAAATATTACTTAATAAGTTCCTCCCTACAATATGATTGCCAATTTACACCACCAACAACACCGTCTCTGAGTCCAGAACACCAATTCGTGGACGCTTAAGCTTAAGAAGCTCCTCCAGCTTTTCCTTGACTGATCGCCTTAGGCAAAAATGTGTAGGCTGGACATTATTAGCAGAAAGTAAGAGGGAGCCCCTATCTGGGTCAATCCAAGATTATAACTATCTTCCAACTTCTGATGGTCCTGGAAATTGTCCTGAATTCCGACCAGTTGCCTCTCACCTGCCCCCAGTTGCTCTCCCTGCTTCTACCTGTGTTAACACCAACATGGGCTCAACACACAGCTCACTTACGCCCTCTTTAGGAGGCCTTGCCTGAGTCCCAGTTCCTAATATCTGAAAGCAAGCAAGGTGCCCTGCTCCCTCAGAGCCACATGCTTCCTGCAAAAGTGGAGTTGTCACCTAGTCTCTTTCCCTGCCTGCCACGCCAGAATGTTAGCTCTTGAGGACAGGGTCTGCCTGACTTCCGTGTCCCCACGACCTACAAGAGGTGGGCCACCAGGACTCTGAATGGACCATGTTGCTTAGAAGACCATTCTTTTTTCCTGGAAACTATGTAAAATGATTCCAGAATGTGCCTTCGATTGTTGGGGTTTCTAAGCTGTACTGAGGGAAATGCCCGAAAAAAAAAAGTGGATTCTCATCCAACTACCAAGTAGAAGCTCAGAGTTTCAGCCCTGCCCCTGGCTGCATACTTACCTCCTTCAGAGGGAATAAAGTTGGGAATGACACAGATCCTTTTGTGCTAACGTTAGGTGGGATCTACTTTGTAAGCAGTTCACCTCCTCTCTGGGCTTGTTTCTTGGTCTGTAAAGTATTAAGTCTGAAGTTGATGTCTTCTTGGGTCCCTTTGCCATGTGCGTTAGAGGCAGCATCCCAGCCAGAGTCCCAGATGCGGGTAGAGAAGAGCCCACAATGCCTGAGCACACAGCTCTTGTTTGGTGGTGTTGCTGGGTGCTGCAGGAGCATCAACTTATCTCATTTTGCAGACCTAGTACAAGTTCCCCGCAGCAAGGCTGGCAGAGTATTGTTCAGGTGTTTTCTGCAGCATTGATCTGATGTTCTGCATGCATAGCTGCTAAATGGATAAGGCTCTGATACCTCGTGCTCCATCAGGTGGGAGCTCCTGCTATCGAGCCTTGGCCCTGGGACTGGCCTAACTTACAAGTCCACTCAGTCACTAGTAACAGGCTTGCTTCACTGGAGTGGCAGGCCAGGCTGGGGTCTGCTTCAGATCTTTTTCAAAAATAGGAAATAGACATTATATCCAACCCCCAAACATTCCCTGTGTCTCACAGAATTTTCACAAATGAGCAGATGCAAATTCAGGCAAGAAGATAGGACACCATATAGAAGAGAGCAGATTTACACAAGGGCTCTCATAATTCATCTATTTTGAAACACAGAGACTGCTGCAGAGTTAGAGAGAGCATGGTGGGTTGGAATGAGCATTTCCTGTGACAAAATGGGAGAGATAATTACCCTGCTGCTTCCTAGCCCACAGTGCTATGGAAACCAAACCAGTGACCTACCTCAGATAGCTGGTGACTAATATGAACTCAATTTAAAAAGGCATAATTTTGCAAAAAAAAAAAAGAAAGGCAGAACAATAATAAAATAAAATTTATAAATGCTTTCATAGGCTTTTCTCCCCAAATGCTTCATGTAATTTTTCTTTGCTGAAGTCCAGGGTGCTGAGACAGGATCCCAACTCTTCCAAATTAAATATCTTAAACTCTGAATTTTACTGATTTGTGACAAAGCAGAAGGCTGCACAGAAGTAAAGCTTCTAGCTTCATGCTGTAGCAAAAAGCAGATCAAAAATCACAATGCACTATCCTACTAGTACCTTTCATTGTAATCTGCTGTGTGCCTGCTCTCAGTCACAGACTGGCCTTCCACACCTGACAAAAGCATGGGTGCACGGGAGGTGGCTGGCCCCACACCATGGGAGAGAATCCTGCTCCTAACTGATGCATTTGAACTATCTGCCATACTCTCATTGCCTCTGACCTCTAGAGTAATTTGAAATCAGATGATGTTTTGCTATGGAAAGTTCTGTTCTTGGAAATTTGCCCAAGCTTTTGATATGGGAAAATTTTACGTCTATTGCTTAATAAGTCCCAAAACACATCATAAAACCTCCTCCATCTGGGCACTTTAGTTCACCCCCACCAAAAATAAATTAATTAATTTAAAATAACAAAGGAAGTTTATTTCCCACAGTAAATTGAGAGGGAGAGAAACCAGAAGAGCTGTGGTTCCCGGGGCAGGAGGGAAGCATGGACTGCTTTCCTCATTCCTTGCAGCAAAGCCTTTCCTCCCTCTCTTCCCCGCTCCCTTGGATGTTGCAGATCTGGTAGCTCAGATAGTAGGACGTGGACTGTGGGTCATGTTTACCAGGAGACACGGCACTAGGAGTTAGTGGCTCTCTCTTCTGCATATCGCTGAAATAGTAAACTGAGTCAGGACTTGAATATTCCCACCAAGACTCAGTTTGAAATTTAGTCCCATTGTGAGGTGTTATGGGGTGGTTTCCAGGTGGGTTTTAGAGGTGAATGATTTAATCCATTTGTGAATTGACAGATTAATGGACTGATGGGTTACTTCAAGAGAGGGTTATTATTAAAGCCAGTTGGGCTATTTCTCCTCTATGCAACTTGCTTGCAAAGTGACATACCATGTCACTTGGACTCTGCAGAGAGTCCCCATCAGCAAGAAGGGTCTCACCAGATGTGGCATCTTGACCCTGGACCTCCCAGCTTCCAGAACCATGAGCTGAGTAAACCTGCATTCTTAATAAATTACCCTGTCTGTGGTATTCAGTTATAGCAACAGAAAGTGGACTAAGATACCTGCCTATTTCCTTTCTCTTCTTGGTGGTGAAGGAGCTGATCTTGGCCAGTTTAGGAGGGAGCCTAGCAGTCTGTCTCTTTCTTTCCTAAACAAGCCATGTAGGATCACTTCTATTCTTTGCTGCCAACTAGAGGGTGATCAAAGCCTGAAGTTTGGATTTGAGCTTAGGAGGTAGTGAGGGCTCCTTTATACCTCAGCCTCAACCACTTGCTTCAGTCTTTTTAACTGTCATTGTGCATACAGCAGTAGTTTTCCAAATTTAATGAGCATCAGAATCGCCAAAAAGACTTGTTAAAGCACTGACCATTGGACCTCACCCAGAAGTCTGATGCAGGAGGTCAGGGGTGGGACCTACAAATTCTCATTGCTAATTTACACCATTGCTGCCCATCCAGGGGCCACACCTTGAACTCCACCAGCCTGGGATTCCAAACTCAGTCCTAGTTTATGGCAGAGTAATACCTTGATTTCTTTTACAAATCGGTTATTCATGGGTCTGTAGCTGAATACCTTTAAGACTTCACATACTGTAAGACTCTTCAAAAAAAGTAACAGAATTGTTAAATTATCCAAGAAACAGGTTTTTTTAATGTGGTAACAATAAGGAATTAAAAGTTTCTAATCTGCAGGAGAAGAGGCCAAAGAGTCTCAAAGAGAAAGCTGATCATGTGTCCTCTATGTTAACTAGGCTAGAGGGGCAGTGGGAGAGAGCTCAACAGATAATCCGCAAGGACCATTATGCATGCATGCTAAAGAGGTTGTGAAAATCCTATTTCCAGAGGCCTTTAAAGGCAGAATCCAGGACCATCTCACTTGGTCAGCTTGAACCTGGATGAAAATACACAAATCAGGAATAATCACAATTAATTTGATTCTCACTGCTCTTCTAGAAGCTATGTTACATGCTATGCTATCAACCCTTGGCATCTTGGGGAATTGGTTTCAGAACCCCTCATGGCTACTGCGGATGCTAAGTTCTTCGTGTGGAATGGCATACTGTTTGCATATAACTTAGGCACATCCTCCTGATGGTACTGTGGCCATGAAAGCCACACAGCTGACATAGTAGGCTGGTTACATTGGGACAGTAAAGTTAGTGCTGATGATTCCTTTAGCCCAAGAGATCACACTCTTCAAGAGACCAAGACCAAGCTCTGCTTATACTGAAGTGGCAGGCACCTGCCAGTTACAGGGACACAGAGAAAGGGCACAGTCCGCAGCAGCTGAAGAGGCAATGGGACTCCAGTGGCTAAAACCAGCTTGACACTTCTGTGGCTGCTTTAGATAAATAGAATCACTTATCTTTGGATAGATCATGGTTGCTCCATTATTATTATAACTTCCACTTCCAGGCTCCCATACCCCGTTCCTCAGCAGGCTTGTCAGGGTAGATGGAATGCATTCATCTGTGCTGCAGTACTGTTAAGAGCCAGCAGGCAGAAAGGTCCCATTGGGTGTCTCCTACAGCGGGAGAAGGAGGCAGTTGAGATCAAGTCCACGTGTGGTGTCAGGGTCTCCGATTACTCAGCAGGTAGGCCTAGTACAAGGCTCTAAAGCCAGTTCCAAAAGGAAATAAGGACATAGAAAAAAATGGCAGCTTCTTATAGTTATCCAGATGGCTGGAAATAGCAGAGCAGTGCAGGGCTAAGCAGGGTTGGGCTGAGCACATTTGAATTCAAGGTTTGCCACAAATAACTATGTAATCTTGGGTGTACTCATTAAAAAAAAATATATATATGTATATATTTATATATATACATATATATATATAGATAGATAGATAGATATAGATATGTTTGGTTTCCATTTCTCTGGATCAAAATGGGAATAATACTGCCCACCCCAATAAAGTTGTTGTGAGAATGAAAATATAAATCTTTGAGATAAGACAAACATGGAAAATGCTTAAGGCACAATGTCTGCATTTGACCACATACAACTCCTGCACTTCTGAAGCAGGTCCTCTACATTGTCCCTGCACTGAGCATACTGAACACATCACAGCAAATCTCTGACCAATCTTCCTCCCCAGTCACTGCCTCTGAACTGTAAGAAAAACAAACATTAACTCAGAATTAAATACCAAATACTTCACCCAGTCTTAGGGAATGAATTAATCGATAGCAATAGGTTGAAAAGAGATTAAATAAGGAGCTCTTGAGAGAAAAACAAAGAATGCTGCAAAAATAAGCAGTTGCTTACGATTGTGGGTTTGCTGTCTGTGTTCTTGGTACTAAGGAAACACTCAGGGAAGGAGAAAGCAGTTCACATTCTTAGATAAGCAAAGCACTTGTCTTCATTACACTCAGAAAGGCATGTATCATTACCGAGACTACAGCAATGAAACAATGTTCTATAACCTCAGAGTGAAGCACTAAAATGAAATGATATCCTAAAAGACAGCAAAAGAAAGTGTCAGTATCCTCCCCTGGATTCCTGTCCTGCAGCTACCCAGTTCCTCTCTCTAGAAGCAGTCAATGTTATGAATTTCTTATGAATGTGTTCAGACTGTACATTATAAAGAAAAAAAAAACCCCAAAACAAACCTTTTACTCCTTTTTTATACAAATGATAGCATACCAAATGCACTGTTCTGGACCATAACTTCATTTAACAATGTATCTTGACAATCATTGTAAAATAATACATAAGTGTGTCCTCATTCTTAATATGATTTCAGAGTATCCTATTGTATGCATAATATCATAATCTGTTTCATTAATCCCCTATTGATGGGCATTTAGATTATTCTCAGTCTTTTCTATGACAGAGTAATAAAATAAATAACTTATATCCATCTTTTCTAACCTGTAGAGATAGCACCTTAAAATGCATATCAGTGTTTCTTAATCTTTTGGGAGTGAGAGTCACAGATACTCTGAGAATCTTGTAGAAGTGATGCTTGTATAGTGGGTGCTGTTAATGCCCTGCTCAGATCTGCTTTACCAGGCAGGATCATGCACTCTCCCCCTTGCTGTATTGCTGCTCAAGGCTCACAGCTCACCTCCTCCAGAGAGCCACCTTACCTAGGAGTCTGGATAACAACCTCCCCAGCAACCCTTATGGATCCAAGGGCACACATAGGACCAACAATGTAGACTTCAGAGTGTCCCCAGGTATCAGCTGGGACCACATCCTGTCCTGACTCATTCCTCCTGCTCCTTTAATCCCTTTTCCCCTGAGAGGACTCCCAGGCACCTAATCCCTGTCTTAGGCTCTGCTGGAGCCCTAACCTCACATAGATTTTGTCCTCAGAAAAATGTATCTGCAGATGCCCAGGAGATTTTTACAGAAAATTTCAGAGCATTTTACAACCTTCTGAACTACAGATCTTAAGGTTTTTGTGGAGTAACACATAGCTCTACTACTAAACACCCTAAAACATCCGTGGTCCGGCAAATGTAAATGCTACCTTATCTACAAGACCGCATCATGTTCAACCATTTCTTCTGTACTAAAACTTTTCTATTTCTTTTTCAGTAGAAGTTGTCAAGTTGATTGATTTCCTTTTGAGCTTCAAGTATCTTAATCAATAGTTGGACTGTTTACAACCAGTGAGTTAGAAGTGGAAATTTTTACTCCAAAACAGGCTCCTGTTCCCAGATGCAGTGGCACTGAGCAAAGTGTTTTCAGCTCTGGAAAGATGGTACAACCGAGAAATCTTTCCAAGTTGCGCCACTATCCTGAAATCTTTTTGAGTGTGGGGAATATTTTCTTTATTTTGGGGTTGGATGCAGCAATATTGAAGAATTTTGAAATTCTTTAAAATTGGGGGGATATATTCTGCCGAAATTTGCCAATTTATGTTTCCCACTTTTCAAAAATCGAAGGAAAATCCCTTTCTTAATAATTGGTGAACTCAAATGTCACAAACTACCACTGAGGTTAATGAATCAAATAGGTCATGGAGAATAATTTTACTTTTGCCGTGGGATAATAAAATTTTTTTGGGGTCTTGATTCCAGTTCCTGTCACAGAGATCCTCAAATCCTTCCAATTTCTTCAGTGATCAATAATATATTGCTGAGAACATATGAAAGAAATAATTGATAAGGTGAATGTTAGTAAAAATTTTAAAAAGAATTTGCAAGAGATACCGTCAAGAGACTGAGAAGACAAGCCACCAAATGGGAGAAAATATTTGCAAAAGACATACCGTATAAAAAGACTACTGTTATCCAAAATATACAGAGAACCCCAAAACTCAACATTATGAAGATAAACAGCTCTATTAAAATAGAAGGCAAAAAAACTTTAGCAAAGAAGATATACAGCAAATGGGCACATGAAAACGATGCTCCACAGTGTGTGTCATTAGGGAAACAAATTAGAACAACAATGAGGAGGCTGGAGCGGTGGCTCAGCAGTTCCGGCGCTTGTCTGGCATTCGAGAGGACACGGGTTCGAACCCCAGCACCATTTACACAATGAAGTGTTGGAGCAACAAAAGTCACATGAAAAACTAAATAAAATTGATTCTCTCTCTTAAAAAAAATGAAAAAAAATGCGATTGTGCTATAAACCTAACAGATTGGCCCAAATCTGAAACACTGACAACTCCAAATGCTGGTGAGGACATGGAGTGATAGGGACTCTCATTTACTGCTGTTGAGAATGTAAAATGGCACAGCTACTTTGGAAGATGGCCATTTCTTACCAAACCAAGTGTACTCATGATCATATGATCCAGCAGTTATGCTCACCGGTATTTACGTGAATAAATTAAAATTTTATTTTTTCAGATGAAAACCTGCTCGAGGATGTTTGTGGCAGCTTTATTCATAACTATTAAAACTTGGAAGCCGCTAAGATGACTTTCTGTAGGTGACTGGTGGAGAAGTAAAAGGAGACCAGACATACCAAAAACTATATGCTATTTATTCTGAACTTGTTACTGCATAGAAATTGTATTTGGACACCAAAAGGCAGGAAGATGAATGGGAAAGCTTTCTAGTGGAGCAAAGGGAAGATTTCAGTTGGGGCCTGACTGGAGACTGTTGCTATGGGGAAGCTGTAATTGGTCTAACTAGATGTGGGGCATCCTATTATGTGCTTGGTTAGGGGTGCATCTTTTGTTTTCTCTGGTTGGTTCCAAATTGGAAGCAGGAACAAAAAATTAGACAAGCTGTCAGTTATTAATAAAGTCCTATCCATTTGGGGCTGATTGCTATAGAAGTTATTATATAGCTTCCTGGCTTGTCACTAGAGATAGCAATCTACTCTTCTGACCTATATGGAGCTAAGTTTCTGGGCTGCTTACTATAGATAAGATTTGTTTTCCAAGCAGATTGCAGAAGATCATGGACTGAAGTTCTATTTTTATATATTGTCTGGCCATTGTTTGTTTGAATATACAATCTCAATGAAGAAACTATGGTACATTTAGACAATGGAATATTTTTCAGTGCTAAGAATAAAAATGAGCTAGCAAGCCATGAAAAAGACATGGAGCAAAGTTAAATGCCTGCTAACGAATGAAAGAAGCCAGTCTGCAAAAGCTGCATACTGTATGATTCTAACCACATGACATTCTGGAAAAGGCCCAGTTATGCAGACAGTAAGAAGATCAGTGGTTGCCAGGGGTTGGGGAAAAGAGGATTTTTAGGACAGTAAAACTGTCCTAAAACTGCTTTGTCTGATACCATAAGGTGGACCATGTCATAGCGCATTTCTTCAGATCCACAGAATGTACAAGAGTGAGCCTTAATGCACTCGGTGGACTGTAAGCAGTAATGATGTGTCATGGTAGGTTCGCTGATTATAGCAAACATACCACTCTGGAGAGGGGTGTTGATAGCTGGGAGACTGGGAATGGGGGCAGGGGTTTAATAGGAATTCTACTTTCTGCTCATTTTTGCTCTGATTGTAAAGTTGCTCCAAAAATAGTCTACTTAACCCATTACGTCTCATTGTTCTATATATAGGACAACTATAAAAAATTAAAATTGAGCAATAAATGTACTTTTAGGGTCACTTTTAAAAAAATGCTGCTTTTAGAGTTCTAGTTTGAGAAAATAGGTGAATGATTAGAGCATTTGAAAACATATAGTTCATACATATGAAAACATATAAAGGATATAGAAATTCTGGCTTATGATTTCCAATCTATTTAATGCACCTGTATCAGTTTCAGTGTGATATTTACAGAATTGAAAGCTTGGTGTTTAAAGGGTTGAAAGAGAAAAAATTAAAACTGGGCAGTGATGTTGGTTGTACTTCAGCAGCATTACGAATGTACTAAATGGTGCTAAATGCACATACTCTAAAATGGTTAATTTTCTATTATGTAAATTCTGCCTGAAGTTTTTTTTTTAACCAGAGATTGAACTCAGGAGCACTTAACCACTGAGCCACATCTCCAGCCCTTTTTATTTTTATTTCAAGACAGACTCTTGCTAAGTTGCTTAGGGCCTTGCTAAGTTGCTAAGGCTGGCTTTGAACTTGTGACCCTCCTGCCTCAGCCTCCCAAGTTGTTGGAATCTGCCTCAACTTTTTCCCCCTTTTTTAATACTTTATTTATTTTTAATTTTTTATTTGTTCAACATAGTCTTACATATTGGAGGGAATCGTTACACATTCATGAACATATGGATATTGACAAAGTAAGTTAAGGCTGATCCTAGCCTATGGTCTCCCCCCTTTGACTACTCCCTGCTCCCACGTCTCCCCTACTTTACCCCCATGTTAGTTGGGCTTCTCATGGGAGTTGAGGGTTCCCAGCTGCATTGATAACCACCCTACTCCCTCCCTCCAACTGCATTGATAACATCCCTAGTCCCTCCCTCGCCTCCTTGTCCCTTTCCCTTCTCTCCCCAGCTTCATAGTTATGATTCCTACTGGTTATGTAAAAATTCACCTATGTTAAGTTTATTATTGATCTTAGCTAACTTTCAATCTGTCTGAGATTGTACTCTAGCTTCCACATATGAGAGAAGATATTTGACCTTTAAGTCTCTGAGTTTGGGATATTTCACTCAGCATAATTTTTCCATCACAGTCCATTTGGCTGCAAATGCCATGATATCATTCTCTCTAATAGCAGAGTAGAATTCCATTATATATATATATATATATATATATATATATATATATATATAAAACAGCATGTCTTTATATATATATGTGTGTGTATACATACATACCACAATTCTTAAATTCATTTGGAATAACAGAAGACCCACAATAGCCAAAACATTACTAAGCAAGAAAGAGGAAGCAAGAGGTATCACAATACCTGACCTGAAATTATACAGTAAGGCTATAATAACAAAAACAGTGTGGTATTAGTATCAAAACAGACACGAAGACCAATGGAACAGAATAGAAGATACTGAGACAAACCCTCAAATTTTTAACCATCTGATATTTGACAAAGGGGGCAAAAATATAGTGTGGAAGAGGGACAGTCAATTCAACAAATGGTGCTGGATGAACTGGACAGCCATATGCGGACAACTGAAATTAGATACTTATCTCTCACCCTGCACAAGAATCAAATAGAAAGGATCAAAGAATTGGAAATTAAACCAGCAACTATACAATTGCTAGAAGAAAAAATAGGATCAACATTACATGAAATCAGTGTTGGCACCATCTTCCTTAACTCCTGTAGTTCAAGAATTAAAGCCAAGAATAAATGAGTGGGATGCCATTAAACTGAAAAGCTTCTGCACAGGTAAAGAATTAGTGAAGACTGCCTCAACTTTTTAAATGGACATATACTAAAAACAAAATGAAACGTGCTGGGCATCCTTACTTGTGCTTTAGGTGGTTTGGTGCTGGGACCCAGCCATGTCCAGTGGCTTGAGGGCCTGAGGGCCTGCCTGGAAGTGGGGAGGAGGGCAGGCAGGTTGGTCCAGGAGGTCATGGGGAGGGTAACGGGATTTCTGTTCTGATCCCCATGTTTTCCTAGTGTAACTGTGCATATCTTGATGTCCAGGCCTCTCGGGACACTGTACCTTGATAGCAGGACATTCTGAAGAATCCTAGAAGTGCTGGCTGTCCAAGGAGCAGGGCTGCTCCCACCTCTGGATGGGGACCTCTCACCACTGACACCAAGATCCTGCTTTAGATTTTCTTTGCACCTTCTCTGGCCAGTTCACTATCTCACCATGCCACATTAATTCCAACACATGTTCACAAAGCAGTTATTGCTGAAGGCTTTGGAGAGAATGGAATCACAGCCTTGGACAAGGAATACAGCTGGGCATGGACCACCCCTTCCTAAAACCCTGGGTCAAACCCACCTGAGCCAGTTTCCCAGCAGAGGCCAGCTGGGGAACCTAGCTGATCACTACACCATTGGGTCCTTTCCTCAGAACAGAGGTCTGTTTCCAATTTTCTCTTTCCCTGAAGTCTAGAAACATCCCTGTCCTTTCTCTTTTCTCCTCCACTGGCCCAAAGAAAACAGTCAGTGGTCAGCAAAGCTAATCATACCAATCTTTCAGAAAAGAAGGAATGTTAAAAACCTAAACCAAACCCCTGAAAAGAGCTCGAGCTCTCTAGCAATCAGAGAAATACCAAATATAACTTCCATCTTCTGCTCACCAGATTGGAAAAAATTAGAAAGTCTCACAATGCCAGCTGTCAGCAAGGTTTTGAGAGTTGAATGAAATAGCAGGGGTGAAGTGCCCAGCAGAGAGCTGGCTGGTCTTAGAGCCCTCTACTCCTTTTACTTGATAAGGCAGAGCAGCTTAGATCCTCTTTGCAGCAACAGGAACTTTCCTGGCCAAGACCTACCTGCACCTTTATGTAATCTCTTTGCAGGGCACAGGAGCTCTTGCTGCCTCTGCTCCACCTGGTGGCTCCAGGTGCTCCTCCTCTGGGTCAGTCAGTGTCACCAAGCAGGTAGAGGGATTTCCAGCCCCTTCTATGGAGTTACCTCCAGGCATCTCCTAGGCATAGCAGAGTTGCTGCTGAGGACAGAAGATTTACTGTTTCTCCAACATCAAGGAGTCATCAGGAGGCAGCCTGTGCCCCGATATCCTTCCTGTGATGGTCTTCAGGTGACTCTAGGGGCTGCGTCCCAATAGGGCAGAGCACAAGCCGTGCCTCCTTCAAGTGGCAATATTTTAATCAGCTTTTTCACTGTTATGACCAAAGGACCTGACAACAATTTTAGGAGGGAAAGTTTATTTAAGGGCTCACAGTTTCAGAGGTCTTAGACCATAGATGGCCGCTCCATTCCTTGGTCCCAAAGGTGAGGCTGAATGAACATCATGGTGGAAGGCATGGCTCCAGGGAGCAAAGAGAGAGTCTTCATGCCAGAAACAAAATATATACCCCAAAGTCATGCCCTAACAGCCGACCTCCTCCAGCCACACCCTACCAGTGTACAGTTACCAGTTCATCCCCTGATAGGTTCTTATAATCCAATCCTTTCCCGGCAGCCTTTGCATTGTCACGTACGAGTTTTAACCAAATCATACGAGGTAGACATCTCAGGTAGTTGAAGGCATCCTCCCCCAGGCTCAGGGAAAATTGGGGAAAGGCCCTGTGACAGAAAATAAATGGCCCACCCAGAGATAGATAGTGACGATAATGAAGATGGTGATGGTGCATTTGATGCCCCATTTTGTACCCAAGGTGGCACGGCATGGGGCCAATTCTGCAGCATTCACGCATAGCAATGCTTCCCAAAGAGAGGCCTTCAAATGTTCAGCACCACCTGGAAATTTCTTTACAGATGCTCAGATCCTTCCCTAGGTCTACTGAATCAGAACCAGGAAGTGGGCTCATTGGAACTGCCATCTTAACAAATTCCTCAGGAGAAGCAGGTTTCCCCACCATCAGGGCTGCTGAGGCATCTGTAGAACACCTGTCATGACCTGTGCAGGCTTAGCTATCTTGATTCTGTTCCCTGCCCTCCTCTTTGCAGCCACCGGGGCAGACAGCCCCAGCCATCAAAGGGGCCTGAGGATTGTTTTTCAGTCACATTCCTTGTCAAAACACAAGCTCCTGTGTCAAAAATCCCTTTTAAGAAGCTTTGCTTTGTAGAACGTCTTTGAACAGTCCTTCAAGGAAAATTCTCCTCCCCAAAGAGATGGCATCACCATTTTGTTGTTCTTGCATAAATACAAGTTTGTGAAACATGAGATTTCAGATGTATCTTGACACAGTTTAGTCTATTACATCCCAGGGACCACTCCTGTGACTTGTGCTCTTAGCATATGTGTCATAGGAGGGAGGGAAGAGGCATGGGAGGTGGAGTGCAAAGTTGCAGGCTCCTCGCCCTGGCCTTGTCCTGCAGATGCAGCTCTCCGGACAGGGCTCCAGGTCACCTTGGCCTCTGGACTTCATGATATCACCTGAACTTTTCCACAGTCATTCTCTGTATCTTTTCCTTCCCTCATGTTCCTCCTCCAGCTCTTACCATAGAGTCTTATAAGGGAATAATACAAAAGAGAGACTAAAAACGGGATTTTACACATTGGCGTGGATCCCTTGTTACCAATGGTTTGGAATTGTTACCTAGTTACCGGAAGAATCTGGCTTGGGCTCCAAGAAAGTTAGCTTGACACTAAAAACTTAAAAATGCCAGATGTACTCCAAATGTTTAAACAGGCCTGGCAGATGAAACATCCCAGAGTTGGAAAACGGTACAAGCGCGAAACCCACTCAGAATCCACAGATCTCTGCATTCACGCTGCCCCCGGTCGGTCCTTTTTCTTCCCCAGGTCAATTGCCCGCAGTTGGGCAACAAACCTGCGTCTGCCAAACATTCCTCTACCTATCGATAATGACAAATCTTGTCTTGCACTTCCACATTTTTATAAAACTAGGAAATGAAAAATGTGGGCTCTGTTCTAGAAAAAGGTAAAAGAGGAATTGAGAAATCAAATCCCAATTTTTCTGTGTATAGAAAATCCCAGATTATTGCATTTTGTAGATATGTACTTATTTGTGTGTTCTGATAAATCTGTGTTTTGACATCACAGGAGTGGGGCCTGAGAATGTCCATATCCCATGAGTTCCCAGGTGAAACTGAGGCCACAGTTCAGGGACCCACTTTGAGAACCACCAGCCAAAGCAATGATTCTCTCATCCCAGACTGCACAGTAGCAGCATAAAGAATTACTAAGAGTCACAATGGCACATTTGGTTCCCTCTTGGTTGGTATTCAGACTCAGTTGTACATTTGATTACCTGGGGAGTTTTGGAAATCCTAATGGCCAGACTTCTCCATAACCCAGACCTTTCTCAGGTATCCATAGTTTTCAAAGCTCTCCAGGTGATTCAAATACAGTCAGCTTTCTGTCTATTCAAGTTTAACATTGTCAGATTTACTGACAATGGATTGAAGATATTCTAAAAAAAAATGTGTCTGTAACTGAATATGTGCAGACATACCTTGTCATTATTCCCTAGACAATACAGTGTGACACGCATTTACATAGCGTTTACCTTGTATGAGAATTAGTCTAGAAATGATTTAGAGTACACAGAAGGGTGCGTGTAAGTCCTATGTGAATACTATACTCTTAGGCTGGAGATGTAACTAAGTGACAGAGTCCTTACCTAGCATGCATGAAGCCCTGCATTCAATCCCCAGCACCATAAAAACAAAACAACAACAACAACAAAAAACAAGTACTATATTCTTTTTCTTTCTCTTTTGTAGTGATGTTTTAGAAAATCTGATTTTAATCTCTCTTCCTCCCACTTTCTCTCCCCTTCTTCCTCCCCCTAAACTCCTTCCTCTACTCCACTGATCTTCCTTTCACTAATTTATTTATTTGTTTTTGATTGATACTTTCTACATATACGTAAAGGTGACATTTCTCTGTGGTATATTCATATATGCATACGAATGTGATTTCATTTAATTCATTCTATATTTTCCTCCCTTCCTTGTCCTCTCTCCTTTCTCATTCTCTGTCTCCTTCCAGTCCACTGATGCTCCCTTTATCTTTGACCTCAAACTTGTGGTCCTTCTGCCTCAGCCTCTCAAGTGGTTGAGATTACAGGCATGTGCCATCACACCTGACTCTGATATTTTCTTTTCTTTTAAAGAGAGAGAGGGATAGTGAGAGAGAAAGAGAGAGAGAATCAATTTTATTTAATTTTTCATCTAATCTTCCTTGCTCTGACACTTTATTGTGTATGTGGTGCTGGGGTTTGAATCCATGTCCTCACGTATGCCAGGCAACACCGTAACCACTGAGCAACCGCTCCATCCCTTAATCTGATATTTTTTTATAAGGGACTTTCGCATCGTGAATTTTGGTGTCCATAGGAAGTCCTGGAACCAATCTCCTATGGATACTGCAGGGTGACTCTGTATAGTGGTGGCACTGGGAATTACTGGAATCTGGAGCCTTTACGCTGCGGAGACACCATGGCTCTGCACTGGGTGTGTGGACTTCAGAGTCAGCCCTAACAACCTGTTAAGTGAGTTTTGAAGTGGAGGCTCTAAATCTGCTTATGTTAATGCTGACGGGTGTGGGTGGCATTTTAATATTCTTGGAAACAACAAGCATCACTACAGACTCCTTCAACCACTGTGAACCCATAACTGTGAGCTGGGAGAGGAGGACCAGGCCCTGGATCATCAGAAGAAATGGTACTGGGAAGTAAGTCTGGGAATTCCTGCATGATGCTCAGGATAGCTGGGGCATTTGGGGGACCTGGGTGCTTCAGGGTACAGGAAGGAACTCAGTAGTGACTCGGGGAAGCTTTGAGAGCACTATTGTCTGAAGTTTCATTGTCAAATGTGACTTTTTGATAAAGGACTGAAAGGACTAGCTTTCCCTTCAAAGTGGATTGTTTAAACTAAGTCACATGATGCAACAATTCTTGATCACATGAGCCTTTAAACACAAAGGGACACAAAAGATCATCCAGTGTGGGTTTAAAAAAATTATATATATTATATAATTATACATATAATTATATAATATATATATATATTTCCCAGAGCTATTGGGATTTCTTTGGGGGACCTGGTAGGACCAAAGTGAAAGGCAAGAACTGTGTAGAACCAAGTAGTGTCTGGTGGGGCTGTAAATTTAAACTTTATATCCATAGCTATAAAAGTCTGTTTAGCAGCATAGTTGCTTTGCAGCACCAAGACAATAGACAGCACGAGATGCCTGGCACTCTTGCCAGGCCCTCTTAGCAGAGTACTTTTTTTTTTTTTTTTTTTAGGGCTGAGGCCCAAACTCAGGGCCTTACGCATGCTAAGCAAGCTCTCTGCCACTGAGCTAAATCCCCAACCCCAGAAGAGTACATATTTGAACTCATGTAATTCTCACCAACTCTGTGACATAGTCCCCTGCTTCTCTTACTAATAAAGAAAGTAGCTCACAGAGGCCAAGGTCACCAAGACATGGGTGGCTGAGTTGAGACTCGTCTTTGGACATCCTGGCGCCAGAGTCCACGCTTCACTTGCTGTCTACCTTCCATCTTTACTGCTGCTGACTACATCACTTCCAATTATGGACTGTAGGCATTCCAGAGTCCCCTTGGCCAACAGTGGAGGCTCAAGGCTTCCCCATGTACAGTTCAATCAGAGCTCCTCCAAGGCCACTCCAGAGGGGCCAGACTCCTGCTGTTTACTCCCAAGGGTCTGCTGCCTCCTTGCTGCTACAGCTGAGTGGTGCATTCAGGATCCCAGGCAGCAGGGAGAGCAGAATGATGACTCACAGCATCATCTCCTATGGAGGCTTTCCCAAAAAGGTGTGCAGACAACACATGTGCTTTCCAGGGGCAAGTGCGCCACCAGTTTCCTCCAGGCCTCATGGGCAGAACCACAGCATCAGGACTCTACTCAAAGTCCAAAGCGCCAGGTAGGTTGCAGAGTGGGCCAGGGACAGGAAAACAGCCAGTTCTCTTCCTAGCTCAGTTCTTCTCCTGTACTTTGTCAACAAAGGCCCTTCCAACTCCTTCCCTCTGAAAAGAGAGGGCCCCTCAGGGGCTTACCCTCTTCCCTACCTGCCTCTATCTCTAGAAGAGACCCTCCATTTGCCCTCTGTCTTCCCACCCCACCCTACCCCAAACATATACTTGTATAAATGAGGAGGGTGAGGTTCTGACAAACTGCCTTTAAATCTTTTGGGCCCTCAGAAGTTCTTCTCTTAGCTTTCAGGTAGAGGCTGAATGGGTGCTACCCAGGAGAATTGGATACCCACTCCCAGTTCTGCCTCCTGTTAGAGCTGTATTGGAGAAAGCTTAGGGGAGAAACCTTTCCAAAGACAGCACCAGTTACTAGTTTCTATTGAAAACCATGAAGTTTCACATAAATGGAATTAAGGGGAAAAATCACTTAGTCATCTCAATGGATGCAGGGAAGACCTCTCACAAAATTTAGCAAACATTCATGATAAAAACACTGAAAAAACTAGGTATGGAAGGAACCTACCTCAACATCATAATGGCTATACATGAAAAACCCAAGCTCAACTTCATAGTAAATGGGGAAAAACTGAGACCCATTTCCTTTAAAATCTGGGACAAGACAAGATGTTCACTATCCCCACTCTGATTTCATATAGTGCTAGACATTTTAGCCAGGGCAATTAGGCAAGAGAAGGGATAAGATGGATAAGAATAGGAAAGGAAGAAGTCAAATTACCACTGTTTGCAGATAATATGATCCTACATTTAGAAGAGCCATCAAAAGACTGCTAGAGCTAATAAACAAATTCAGCAAAGTAGAAGTTTATAAAATCAAAATAAACAATAAAATCAAATTAATAGCTTTCCTATATATCCACAATGAATCTGCTGAAAAAAAATCAGGAAAATAGTTCCATTCACAACATCCTCAAAAAAAAAAAAAAAACCTAGAAATAAATCTAACCAAGGAGGTGAAAGACCTCTACAATGGAAACTATAAACCATTGAAGAAAGAAATTGAATAAGACTTCAGAAAAAGAAAAGACCTCCCATGTTCATAAAGGCAGGATTAATATTGTTAAAATGGCCATACTACCAAAAGCAATACACAGATTCAAAGCAATCCCCATCAAAATACCAATGACATTCTTCACAGAACTAGGAAAAAAAGGTCCTAAAATTCATTTGGAAAAATAAAAGACCCCGAATAGCTAAAGCAATTCTAAACCAAAAAAGCAATACTGGGGGTGTCATAATACCTGACTTCAAATTATACTACAGAGCTATAGTAACAAAAACTTCATGTACTGGCATTAAAACAGACATGTAGGGGCTGGAGCGGTGGCTCGGTGGTTAAGGCACTTGCCTGGCATGCACAAGTACACGGGTTCAAACCCCAGCACCCACGTACACAACTAAGTGTCAGAGCAATGAAAGCCATGTGGAAAACTCAATAAAAATTGATTTAAAAAAAAAACCAGACACATGGACCAATGATACAGAAGAGAAGACACGAAGGAAATATCCATACCTCTACAGTCATCTGATCCATGAAAAGGGTACCAAAAACATACATTGGAGAAAAGACAGTGTTTTTAACAAATGGTGCTGGGGCAACTGGTTATCCATATGAAGAAGAATGAAACTAGATTCTTATCTCTCACCCTGCACAAAAAAAATCAACTCAAAATAGATCAAAGCCCTAGGAATTAGACCAGAAACTATGCAACTCCTAGAAGAAGGCATAGGGTCAACACTCCAGCATGTGGGCACAGACAATGACTTTCTCAACAAGACCCCTAAAGCCCAGGAAATAATGCCAAGAGTTAATAATTGGGATAGCATCAGATTTAAAAATGCTTCCACATAGCAAAGGAAATGACTAGGAAAGTGAAGAATGGTAGAAAATCTTTGCTGGCTACTCTTTTTTTTATATATTCAGAAATTTATGTGTTGAACAATCACACAAGCTTCTAACGAAATAATATAATATATATAGAGATTCTGAAAATTAGATTTACCCCCAATAGCCCCCCCCCGCAATTAACCACCTTTATCCCTCCCCTCCCCTTCCGAAAACATCTCTAAAAATGTATTAGGTTGTATGACATTACACCTTATCCAGATTTAAAACATGATACTAGACCTCCTTTTTCAACGGCCAGGCTCTAGCTCCAGCCTCCACAAATGAGTGAAGATATTTGACCCTTGGTTCTCTGGGTTATGCTGATTTCACTCAGCATAATTTCTTCCATATATTGGCTACTCTTTTGACAGAGGATTAATATCTACAATATATAAAGAACTCATAGAATTTTACACCAAAAAAATCAATTAACCCAATTAATAAATAAGCAAATGAATTAAACAGACAAGTCTTAAAAGAAGAAATGCAAACAGCCAACCAATATATGAAAAACTGTTCAACATCATTAGCAATTAGGGAAATGCAAATCAACACTACACTGAGATTTCGTCCCATACCAGTCAGAATGGCAGTCATTAAGAATATAAATAATAATAAATACTGGAGAAGCTGTGAAGAAAAAGGAACACTTTTACACTGTTGGGATTGTAAATGAGAACAACCACCATGGAAATCAGCATGGTGGTCCTCAAAAGATTAGGCTTGGAACCACCTCTGATCCAGCCATACCACTCCTTGGCATTTATCCTAAAGAATTAAAGTCATCATATTACAGTGATACATACATACTCATGTTCATAATAGCACAATTCCCAATAGCCAAACTATGGAACCAGGCTAGGTGTCCATCTACAGAGAAAGAAAATGTATGGAAAATGAAATTATGTCATTTGCAGGAAAATGGATGGAACTAGAGACCATTATGTTAAGTGAAATAAGTCAAACTCTGAAGGCTAATGGTTGTATGTTTTCTCTCATATGTGGAAGCTAGAGAGGAAAAAGGAAAAGAAAGTGGGGGGTGGGGTGGGACAGGGATCTCATGAAAATCAAAAGATATCATTAAAGGAAAGGAACCAAAGGGTGGGAGGCAAGGCAAGAGGGACAGGGAAGTGCTGGGGAGTGGCCAAATTATATTATTATATTGTATGCATCTACAAATATATAGTAATAAATCCTATCATTACGTACAACTATAATGCGCCTATAAAAAATGTGGTTGGAAAAAAAAGAAAACCAAGCAGCTTCCTATCAAGGGAGGCCATTTGTTGGTTTAGAAGATTTTGTGCCTTTTGGAGCAAATTTTTCCCACTAAGATTGGCCATGGGCCTTATTTAGGGCACACTGGGCCCCTCATTATGGTGCTCAGAAGTGTTAAGACTTCTTTACCTGTCTGAGGCTGCTGGCCTTGACTGTGAACCTGCAGTACCCACTTTTAGCCCTTCATTTACAGCAAGGGAGTAACACAGGATTTTGTATATAAATGTGAAAAGATTCCCAAGGCTCCCCTTGATTTAGGTGGGGGTGGCACCTACTTCTCATACTGACATAAATTTATTGGTGTTCCCTGTAAATTTTGGCTTCAAAAAGGACATTATGCACAGAGGGGAAAATACCTAGGGGAAACCAGAATATTGAGTCTTTGCAGCTCATTTCATACCTGAGAAAACTCAGCCCAAGGAGATGAGACTTCTCTGGGATGGTGACTGAACTCATCCTTTACAAAAAAGTAAGGCTCGTGTTTTCTGCAAAGCAGTTTACGCAGAGAAGGAATGGGGCTGTGGTTCAGGTCCCAGGCCCAGGCCCTTTGGGCACCTTTCTGACTGGCTGTCTTTCTTCTGAGATAGATGGAAAGTATGGCATTGGAAAGATTTACTATTATTGTTTCTAGCTATATATAAAGCAGAACACGTCCAGTTTCAATCATTCTCCTGGCTAGGCTATTTCAAGGCCTTTCCCTGGGGCGTCCGTGTTCCATAGACAAACGCTGATCCTCTGGAATGTGGCTGTTGTTCTTTTAAGACTCTGGGGGCAGTTTGTTTGAGATAAGGAGATGACAAATAGGTTGAACTTGGAGTTACTAAAGGAAAGGCTGAAAAAGCAGTTACACAGTCTATACCTACACAGGCACAGATGACATCATCTCTGCAGCGGGGCCTGGGGGCAGGAAGGCCTCTGCCTCCAGAGCCCTGGTTATTGCCATTCTGAAGAGAAATGGCTCTGACCTTGTTTTCTTTCTTCCACTAGCTATGTCCCTATATGGCTAATCTTTCCCCTAGGCAGCTGTGGGATGAGAAGAGTGGTGGGTGAAGGGCTCAAACTCTGAGTCAAATGCCACTTCCAGCCCTTACTGTCCCTGTGGTCTTAAACCTCCACTTTCTTGTCTTTCATGGGGTGAAAACAGTACCTCCCTCCTATTATGATTATGATAATTAAATGAGATAATGTAATATTTGTAGGAGAGTGTTCTGGAGTCTGTGTCAACCTCCTTATCTCGTTGGGTCTCCTCCTCAAACCTCTTCTGTTGGTTTTCTGTCCCAACCCTTCCCCAGCTGCCTTTCCAGTCTCAGGGCTTCAGGAACCACCTGGAAATCATGAGGCCCATCACCAGGGAGGACCCAAGGACTTCCACACTGTTTTGCTGGACATCGTCACTTAGGTGCCTAATGGTCATTCTGGCGTATCCTACAGCTAAAACAAGATTCTTGCTTCCCAGCCCAAAGAGCCTGTTTCCTAGTCTTGCCTCTAGTAGTTCCCTATGATTGCCCCCCTTTGTTTACAGCCCTTTTCACCCCCTGCCACAACCCATCAGCCAGCCGTCTGTCAACCACGTCTTAAAAACTTCTCTCAAATCCACTCCACCCCTCCATCTGCACTTCCATCACCCCATTCAAGCCCCTTTGTCTTGTTCCTGGGCTACTGCCAGGAACCATGCTCTCTAACCTGGCAGGATCCTGCCTTGTCTACCCCAACAACCTCCCCTCATCCATTCTCTCCATCATCTCTTCCGCTATGGCTGTACTGACCCTCTCGCTATTTCTCATACCAACTAAACTCGTTCTTACTTTAAAGTTCTTGCTCAAAAGGGTGACCTCCTCCAAAAATTCCACACCAAGATATCCAACTTCCTGGTGGGAAGGTCTGGTATACCCTGCTCTTACCGTCCTGACTGGTTAGCACTGCTGGTAGAAAACACCCTGGAATGAGCCTGATTGGTCTGCCTTGGGCCCAGTGCCCAAACCAGAACTATTCATGTGACAGGGATGGACAGGAACAGCAGGCCCTGATTGCAATGTGTCCTCCCCGTGGAAGAGGGTCTCTGCTACCATACGGAGGAGAAAGGGTGGTGGGCAGGATAAAACAAAAGACACCTACCCTGATTACTGGAAGAGTTAGCTGTAGCTTCTTGGGAGACTCCTAGCAGAAGTAATTTCACACTCATGCACTCTTAGCAGCCTCCTTTAGCCACCCAAGGTGTTCTGTCCTCTTTTGTGGACACTTGAATATTCCTAAAGGCTCATCCTAAAATCCTTTAATTACATGATTTAGGAATTCTTTTTTTTTTTTTTTTTTTTTTTAGGAGGAAAAGGTTTATTTAGCGGCCCACGTTTTCAGAGGTCCCAGTCCATGGAAGGCGGCTCCATTCCTTGGAGCTTGAGGTGAGGCTATGATTTAGGAATTCTTATGCCTACTCCCACTTAATATTTGAAAGCAAAGGGTACCAAAATTTTCAGATTACTTGCTACTTTAGATTATCCACACCCTGACTGTATTTCTCCATCTAGGACGTCTGGGAACTGGATATAACCTCTACTGAGAGAGAAATAGGCATTCTGGCAAACACCTTTCCTGCTAATCAGGTAATATGATCCAGAAGGGAGAAATTCTGTGAGGGTAAGTGGTTTGTGACTCACCGTGACTCACACCACACTCCGAGTTGGGCACAAATCCCTTCTTGATGTCAGTGGGAGATTTCTGTGGGTAATTTCATAAATCGGGCCACATTACCATCACATCAATTCTTGCTGTCTTAGCACAGGTTCCTAATTTAAGCTCTTACATTGATAGGAGACAAGACTTTTAATACAGATATTGTAAGAAAAAGAATAAGAAGGTCATACAAGGGCTAAATTGCATTTCTTCTCTGAAATGAGACACAAGAAATGACCCAAAGGAACCACTTTCCCAACAAGACACTTGTTCTTCCCCTCAGCCTCCATCTGATCCACACCCGGGCCTGCCAGCAGTGGTATGTGAAGCTGGGGTGTGGGGGCTGGGAGCTTTGCAGGTGCCTTGCTCACCGTTAGACATCTTTGTTGTCTGCCAGTGATTTTTGAAGCTCCTTTTCCTGGGATCCTAGAGTACAAAGTTGTATTGAAGATTGGGTTGTCAGCAGCTAGGAAGATGCTCACTGAGTTGGGCATTTTTATATACCTGCATGTCTGCCTGAAAAATAAGAGATGGTGGTGGAGAACATTCATCTACTTCTTGCAGGCTGTGTGGCCGGTGTGTTCCCAGCCCAGGGAAGGTCAGACACCAAAAAAGAACATAGAGTACTTTGATATAGGCACGTGGTCTTCTGCGAATGCTCATTCTCCTAATGCAAGTGTTCTGAGAATGTGTAAGGGAGGTGAGGCTAAACTGTGATGTTCGTAGGTTAGGCATTTGCCACCCCACGCCACCTTTGCTGACAGAGGCACAGGCAAAGTCTGTGTTTGAGTGGCAAAGGACATACTGCTCCAAACTTACTTATGAAGGTAAGCTCAAGTTCTAAAACAGCCCCAGGAATGATTTAAAGTTGAGCAACATGTGTATGTTCATGCTGTATTCTGCATAGATACAAATCTGGATTGTGTTTACTATGAGCAGCTCTGAAATGTGAATTTTTACATTTTATTTTGAATTTTTCTGAAAAAAAAAAAAGAAGCTACACAGGAAAACAGAGAGCCAGCAAGAGTGAAGAGATGAGTTCTGGGCTGGAGCGGTGGCTCAGTGGTTTCGGCGCTTGCTTGGCAGGCATGAGGACCTGGGTTCAAACCCCAGCACCACGTACACAACTGAGTGTTGGAGCAACGAAGGCCGTGTGAAAAACTAAATAAAGTTGTTTCTCTCTTTCTCTGTCTCTCTCACTGTCCCTCTCTCTTAAAAAAAAAAACAAAAAGAGAGATGAGTTCTCGTGAGATTTTCAATCGCCCATTTTGGCAATGTCCTCCTGGCTCCACGCGATCCCTGACTTGCTATGTGGTAGCAACTTAGATTTGGGGTACAAGGATTGAAAGGGAGACTGTCAAGTTCATCAACCTTCCCAGCACCTCACCTTCCCTTGCTCGTGCCCTTCTCAATGGGACACGCATTCCCCATCTGTCCTAGACCAGCCCCCAGCTGACTCTGGACTTTCCTTCCCACGTCCTCAGGATCCCTTCTCATCCATTGTCAACAGCAAGAGTCACAGCTCATTTGTGGTCTCCTCGAGGTTTGGTTCAGTGCTAGCCATGTTACAGGTGCTTCTTCACTTAAAGTGGGGCTACATTCTAGTAAATCCATTGTTAGTGGAAAACAGCCTAAGTCAAAAATTCGTTTAATACACCTAACCTACAAACATCACAGCTTAGCATCACCTCCCTTACACATTCTCAGAACACGCGCATTAGCCTACAGCTGGGCAAAATCATCTCACTCAAAGCCTATTTTATGATAAAATGTTGGATATTTCATTTAATTTATTGAATACTGTACCAAAAGTAAAAAAAAATGGTGGTAAGGGTATGATTTTGTACCAGCATAAATTTGAAGAAATCATTAAGTTGAACCATTGTAAGCCTGGGACCATCTGTTATACACATTTTTTCATCTAAAAGCTAGCTCTCAAACTACCACACTGAGACTGGTATCATTTCCCATACAAGTGAGCAAAAGAGGCACATGAGGGTGAAGTGATTCTCTTCAGGTCTCAACTACATGCAAGGTGTGTGCCTATCCCCCAAGTCTCTGCTGTCTGCATTTATTCTCACATCCACGGGGGTTGGTAGTGGGGAAATGTCTTGCCGTTTCCAGTAGATACTTTTCCCCATTTGCATGCGAGGATGCCAAAGCCAGGAAAGGCCCCTGTGGGGGTCATATATGAGACACTGTCCAAGTCTGATGGCATAGGGTTCTCTTTACAGAGCAGAGGACCACCTGAGCTCATTCCAAAGGCTTGGGCTCTCCCTCTGGAGTGTGTCCCAATGTCAGCCATGGCCCTGCCCAGCCTCCCTCTTGTATAGCATTTGTGCTCTCATTCTCACATGTATTCCATTCACAACACTCTGAGATGTTCTGGCCTAACTTTCCCATGCATATTAATTGATTTGCCTCCTGTTTTTTACTGTTTAAAATTTTTTGTAACAACAGAGCATGGCCTACAGGGTGGAAAACCACAATCTCCAACCAGAGAGAGCTGCAGCACGATGAATGAGCATGAGTCTTTGTAGACCAGCTAGATGCCTCTGCTGCCTCCACCACTCACTGGCTGTGTGACCTTGGGCAAGTCACTGAACTTCTATGAGCATCTGCATCCTTTGCTATAAGGTGGGTCATTGATATGATGATGATGTTGATAGCATATGAGTCCCATGCTTAAATCCTGTAACGTCATCGTTATCAATGTCATTTCTCACTCAGTTGTTTATCACTTTGTCAAAAGTGGGCAGCAGGAAGAAGCTGACCTCTGCATATTGATCTTGAGGGAAAACATGTTGGTCCTGATAAAAATGAATTAACTGTGACATGCTTCTGAAAATTTGCTCCTAATTATTTAAAGTAGCATCTCGTAGAAGCTCCGTGGAGAGGGCCATGGGCATGCCTACTTGGTGTTCCTCTGCAGATTAAAGTAGTGGGTTTTCTCTTCCCTTGTTCTCAGCTCCGCTGCTGGCTGCTTGCTTTGCCTTCCCCGGGTGGCAGGTGAATTCAGTGGGAAATGCTTAGGACAAAGAAGAGAAGCTTCCTAGTTGAAGGAGCTCAGCGCCAGTAAGAAAGGAAGTGCTGAGAGCAGGAAAGGCAGGGGGTGGTGGGAGGGAGGATAGGGAAGGATCTAGGGAGACAATCAACAATGTAGTATACTCTTTACCCCCCTTAGAATCCAAATGATACTTGTGCAATCATTTAATTCTGGAAAATTCACAATCTAAATATTTATATTGCTTGTAGGGGCAAAATATAGAAGAATCAAGAGACTGGGGTGTAGCAATGTGGGGGTAATTCTGGTTTAGGAACAAATGCATATCATATTGTTATTTTATATGCATTTATGATTTACAATAACTCAACTCCTTAATAAAAATTAAAAAAAAAAGAAATAAAAGAAATGGTGTCACTTTAATTTGCAGGAGGAAAGTCAAGGTCTGGTGAATTCCACTGTGACCTGGAGCTGTGGCACTGGGGAGTGGTCCCATTGTCCTGCATCACAGGGCCCTCCAGGCTGAGTGGCCAGCACAGCCCACACAGAGAAGAAGTTTGTGCCATTCTTGTGAGCCCAGAGCATGTGAGGTCACCTGCCCCCTCCAGGCCATCCAGTCCTTTGCGAATTTATTCAAAATAGCTCTGCCTGTTTAGGCCAAGAATTTCTATTTGGATGAGAAGGATTCTGAAGAATCCCTTCATTTCCCTAACCACAAGTCTGTATTTTTACCTAAAGCTTCATCAGATCTTACAAGCCTTTGATCATGCTTAGCAAGCTTTGTTAAAATCATGAAGGGACCTGAACTAGGACTGGCCTTAACTTTATCAATATCCATGTATGCATGAATCTGTAACAGTGATTCCCTCCAATATGTAATACCACTTCGAACAAATAAAAATAAATAAATAGAGGAAAAGAATCATGAAAGGAGAGTCATCAGGCTTCTAGAAATGTCAGCATGAAGAATTAAAGGGAGATCCAGCTCTCAGTCACATGGGAAAATATATTATAGCTGCCAAATTTAAGCATCTGAAAGTGTTTAAAGACATCAAATGTCAAGCTGCTACAAGTTAGAATTTAACAGATTTTCGCCTTCCTACACTTATGTGTGAAGTCAGAGCTATATCACTGAAAATATTTTCAGTAAGTTTCTCCTTGAAAAATATCTGAAGCAAAGTTATGCAGAGATACTTGGATTAAGGAATGACAAGAGTATCCTCAAAGAAGTGAGAAAAGTGGAGCCTGCCCCGTCCCCAGCGACCCGTCAGGTCTAATGGGTTCTCTACTAGAATATCAGGCCTTGGTGATTAAGCAAGGATGACATTGGAGCCAAGCACACACTGAAGGCTAAGGTCTGCACTTTCTAATTCTGTCTCAGCTGTTAACTCCCAGTGGAACTATGTGTATTATCTCAGGAAAACTTTTAAAAAGATTTAACTGAGCTAATTATGAAGTGGTTTTAAATAATACAAATACTTATCATGGGGAGATAATACATGTATATCTACCCATATGGTGAGATTTTAAACATGTAATCTTAGCATGAAAAGAGACTTTAGTTCAATCCTCTTGTTTAACAGAGAAAGAAATGGAAGCAGAGAAAGGTCAAATGATTGGCCAAGGTCACATGGTATATTAGTACCAATTGGGGGGTTGAAAAAGAGGCCACCTGCTGCAATTCCTGCGTACTCTCCTTCCAACATATGGGTTGCAATACGTAGAGCTAAGTCAACACAGAGTCTGAAACAAATAATGGATAGGGCTGAAGAATAACTATTCTTGCAAATTCTTAGGAAAGTAGGGAATAATAATTTCTTTTTTATTTATTTGATAAAAGCAGGGAAATTAGTATAGATTTTAAAGGTTAAGTGATGGTGAAACAGACATGAAGCTGCATGATAGTAATAATAGATGGTGGGAAGATACAGTTCAGATCACGCGGTAGACGCTGTGCTCATGACCTCACTGCATCCTCATGAAACCCCTGTGAGGTAGAGACTATTCTTATCACTATATCAGCAAAGAGAAAACAGAGTTTTGTGAACATGTTCCAATTACATGGCCTGCAGGTGTAGATTGTTGGATAAGCTCAATATTGCAGCCTCACTTTAATGAACATTAGCAGATGGTGCCCTCTCTGAGGATAGAAGGCACAGGACTCGAAACCTGTCAAGGGAGGGAGAGTGGAAGGATCCCTTTTTAATATTCCTTGATAAGTTAACACACACATAAACTCAGTCCTCGAGGCAACTATAAGACCTAGTTACTGGGGCTGGAGAGGTGACTTAGTGGTTTCGGTGCTTGCCTGGCATGCATGAGAATGCGAGTTCAAACCCCAGCACCATGTACACAACTAAGTGTTGGAGCAACTAAGGCCATGTGAAATACTAAATAAAGTTGTTTCTCTCTCTCACTGCCCCTCTCTCTCTCTTTTTTGAAAGACCTAGTTACTAAGCTCTCCTTGGTTTCATTTTGCAGATGTGGAAACTGAGCAAGGAGAAACCAAGCAACTCGTTGGAGTGAGGCCAGGTTCAATCCCAGTTCTGTTTACTTCAAAGGTTGTGCTGTTGACCACCAGGTTCTATTTCCTCCCAACCCCCAACTTGTCACCTGTGAAATAGGGCTTAGAACAATCAGCATGGTTTAGGAGAGGACAATGCTGTCAGGTAAATGAAGGCATGTTATTATCAACTATTAGGCATGGAAGGGACACTGTTTACATGGAGATGAGAGAAGAGAAGCTTTGTTTGGAACCATAGAAATAAAAACTTGGAGTTTTTTAGGAGTGCTAAAATTCTTAATCAATTAATTAATTCTAAATACCTGAAGTTTTAGATGCTAAAATTCTAGATGCTTCCTTGCACAAGGGTTTCTCCCTCTGTGTGTATTACTAAAATATGCGTGAAACCCCAAGATGTAAATTCAGCTCTCTTACGAGAGCCGTCACCAGTTAAAATGCTTTGCAAGACTGATGAAGAAGAGAGTTAAAAATCAAAATAGCAAATTGGTTCCCCAAGGGTTGCTCCTCTTCACCTTGGGATTCTGGAGGAAAATTAGAGCAAGGTCCATGTAAGATTCCCACCAAGATTTATGGATAGACATGTAAATATCTCAGCCATTCCACTTCTGTTTAATTGCTCCATTGCCAGTGACCTCCACAGTGGAAAATCTGAGTCAGAGGCAGCAAGGGTGGGCTGTGGGTGCAGCAGCTGGGAGAGAAAGGGAGAAACCTCGCTCTTGCAGAGGTCCTCTGACACTGCTGCGCTTGCCCAGTGCTAAAGGCTCCCAAGTTGAATTACAAGGTCAAGGTGAGAGAGAAAGAAAGCTGGGTGCCCACAGATGTATTTTAAAGACATTATATGCTCCCATGTACATGGCTTTAAATGACTATTTTTTGTCATAATCTTGACCACGGGTTCTTTCCACTAACATATACTCAAACACACATGCTAAACTTCCCCAAAATAGAACAGTTTGCCGAAACAGAACTCTGAAACATTTGTTGTTTAAAACAGCATCTATTTCTTAGAATGAGTACTAATCAAAGCCAGCAATGACTTAATGTCTTAAAACTGCCACAGTGAAATGTTTCCAAATCCAGTCCACAGGGCATACACAGTGGAAACAACTTTCCACTCCAACCCACATGGTCACAGTACAGGTGGTACATTGAACTCAGAGTGACCTTAAGCTTGGGTAGTGTTGAATCCCTTTTATTTTTCCTTGTTTTTCTATTTTTTTAAAAAAACATAGAAAATGCTTACATGGTAACTAATATAAACAAATCAATCACACAGCTGAAAAATTTCCCAAGAGGGACTATGAAAAGAAGGACACAGGGACACTGTTTGCTTACCCTTTTGAAAAAGTTTCGTAGAGGTACTTAAATCTACATCCAGTCAACACTTGGCAATTCTGGGGTATAGTTCCAGGATGCCTAACAAATATCCAAATCTATGGACGCTCAAATCCCTTACATAAAAATGACATGGTATTTGCATATGCTCTATGCAAAGCCTCCCAACTACTTTAAATCATCTCTACATTACTTATAGTACATAATACAACATAAATGCTAGGTAAATAATTGATATATTGTGTTGTTTAGGGAATAATGACAAGAAAAAAATTGCGTATGTGTTCAATTATACATGCAATTTTTGTTTCCAAATAATTTCCATCCATGGTTGGTTAAACCTGCAGATGCAGAACCCATAGATGCAGAGAGCCAGCTGCATTTGAGATCATGCATCCTGTCCTCAGTGCTCACCCACAGCTGGATCCACCCAAGGGCGAGATCCTTGTTGTATAGATAAAGGAAACATGGAAAGTGCTCTGGTCCACTTCCTCACACTTCCCCTTCAGAAGCCAATTTCTTCCGCTTTGGCAAAGTGATATGTGTTCAGGTAGTAATCTCAACTCCTTTTACAGATTTTTAGTTTAAAAGGTTGTTGATTTGTTTTTCTTTTTTGTACCGGGGATTGAACCCAGGGGTGCTTAACCACTGAGCCACATCCCCAGCCCTTTTGAAAAATTATTTTTTATTTTGAGACAGGATCTTGCTAAGTTGCATAGGGCTTTGCTAAGTTGTTGAAGCTGGCTTCGAACCTGTGATCTCCCTGCCTCAGCCTCCTGAGCCGCGAGGATTACAGGCACATGCCACCATGTCCAACAAAACGGTTGTTGATGTTTTATCTGTGAGCCAATTGACACATAAATTCACTGGAGCTTGAATAGACATATTTGTAAAAAGGAGCACACATAACAAATGGATAGTCAGCAATTCTACCCCTAGGTGTATATCTAAAAAACCTGAAACAAGGACCAAACATATACCTGTATACAAACACTTATAGCTGCACTATTAATACTAGCCAAAAGGTGGAAACAACCAAATGTCCATTAACTAATGAATGGATAAACAAAATGCGGTGCATCTATAAAACAGAATATTACTCAACCTGACATATACTACAGCATGAATGAATCTGAAAAACATATTCAGTGAAAGAAGCCAGACACAAAAGATCACATATAGCATGATTCAATCTTAATGAAACATCTAGAACAAGTCAATCTATTGAGATGGGAAGGAGATTAGTGGTGGCTAGAGGCTTACAAAGAGGTGGAGGAACAGGCATCAACTGCATAATGGGTATAAGCTATCCTCTTAGGGTGACAAAAATGTTTAGGAACTGGATAGAGGTGGCAGTTGTACAACACTGTGATTGTTTTACATGACACCAAAGTGTATACTTTAAGATAGTTAATTTTACATTAGGTAATTTTTTATTGGTGGATTATAGTTGTACATAATGATGAGATTTTTTGTCACATATTCATACACATTAGGTAAATTTTACTTCAACAAAAAGTAAGGAAAAATATGGCCTGGGAATGAAATAGACACCAACAGTGAGGAAGAAACAGCTCTAGCCCCGGACCTTCTGTACCTGCAGCCAGCAGCTAGCTGCAGCAAGCCTCCGTCACTGTGCACCCCCACCCAATCCTCCACTACTTATGGAGCAACTGCTCATGCTGGGCAGGATTGTAGGAGCTGAGACACAGCAGTGTATAAGAGCACGTCATCTTTGTTCTCAAGAAGCTCATGTTCTAGTGGGCAGAGAAGACAACATAAAATCTGAAATGAAATGTCAGATGGGAGTAAATGCAGGAAACTGAACGAGGCTGATACCATGTGGACTGTGCGGCAACAGCTTATCTAGTTACCTCCAAACATTAGCCAGGTGGGTGGTTTGACTTCTGGTTCCTGTGTCTGTGACTCAGCCACATTTTCTTTGTAATCCACTTCAATTGCTTAGTCAGACGCAATTGAATTCTAAGGTGAAAACATTTTAAAACCTGGTTGTGATTCATATGATCATGTGATATATACTTACATCAAAGGAGTCCTGGGCAAATATGTGACAATCATTCTCAATTTGTTGTTTCCTTTGTGTCTGCTGAACATGTGCCTGTATAGGCACTAATGTGTCACTCCAGGTCAACTCTACTTCCTGCAGTTTCCCAAGGCCATTCTCCCTTTCAAGAAGATCCACTCCATCTTAACAGCGTGTGTGGTCCAAGCCTTCACCACCTCTTGTCTGCCAGTGCCTCCTGATGGACTGTCCAGGTTCTGATTGGCTCCACAGCCTCATCTTCTGGTGTCAGAGAAACCATCCTCTTTGTAATTTCCACCCACACGTCCTGGTTCTACCATCTGGAGACTCAATAAATCCAGACCACCTACTGTACAACTGCCCTCCCAGAGATCGGACAGGAAAACACTCCACCTCCCCTCCAGCCTGCACCTCCTGGGTTCCTTTCCTTGTTCATGCATCCTAGGCTCCAGACCCTTCTTTGTCCTGGTCATCCAACCTGAGCTTACTGATGTTTTAAAAATGTATTCACAACTGAACACAGTATTTCAGGTGTGGTTTGAATAAAACATAGTGATTCTATTTCTACCTTGAACTTTTTAAAAAATAAACTTTTCAGAATGCTGTTCTATAAGTTTTGAAAACAAACCTGTGTAACCACCAATCCAATCAACATACAGAAAATTTCAAACATCACTCTGGAAGGTTACTCAGTCCTCACCAGCCCACACCCTATCAAAAGCAACCCCTGTTCTGATTTCTATTTCTGCAGTTTAGTCTTGCCAATTCCAGGTTTTCATATAGACAGAATCACAGAACATGTACTCTTTTCTGGCTGGAGTCTTCTACTCAACATACTTTTGAGAGTCATCCATGTAGTTGTCTGTATTAGGCATTCAGTCTGTAACTGAATAATATTCCATTATCTACAAACCACAATTTGTAGTTTTGACACATCCTTTGTCAATGCATATCTTGACATTGTATTTATAACAGTTTGGGACTGTTGTAAATAAAGCTGTTAAAAACAAGTAGTTTTGTAGACTTTCATTATAATTTATCTTGAATAAATACTTAGAAGAGGAATTTCTGTATCATAACTGGGAAATGTTTAATTACAGAAGAATTGACAGATTTTTTTCCCCAAAATGGCTGTACCAATGATGTAGGAAAGCTCCAGCTACCCCACGTCTTTGTTAAGCATTAGCACTGTTTATTAATGTGGAGCATTCTCATGAGCGTGAAGTTGTGTTTCACTAGGGTTTCAATTTGCCATCATCCAGTGAAGTTGAGCTTCCCTCATCTGCTTGTTGGCTTTCTAACATTCTTTGTTAAATATCAGTTCTAGTCTTTGGCACTTTTTCCCCCCATAGGGTTGTTGGTCTTTTTATTATTGAATTGTAGGAGTTTTTTATATTATCTAGATGAAAGTCCTCTAGCAGATACATGTGTTGTGAATATTTAATTCAGTTATGGTTTACCTTTTCACTTTCCTAATGATGTCTTTTGATGAGTAGGAAGGCTTAATTTTGATTAAATTGATTTCCTTTTCCACTTGTTGCTTCCCCCCCACCCCCTTTAGCCCTAATTTTGCCTAAAATTAGTCACAAATATTCCCTAGGCCTAGGTTTCCTTCTAGAAGCTTTTTGTAGCTTTTATTTTCAGGACTATAATGCATCTTAAATTAGTTTTTATGTATGGTATGAGATAGAGATTAAGATTTGTTGATTTTGTGTTTTCCCCCATAAGTTATTCTATTACCATTTGTTGAAAAGACTTTCTTTCCCCCACCAAGTTATTTTGCTTATAATATTTTTCTATTTCCTACTGGATAGAAAGCTTCTCCAGACCCATGTCTCCCAATATTACCATTTATAAATAAGTTTCATTTGCATTGATTCAGTCTGTAGACCTGTTAGCATCCACTGACTGAATATTCTGTGTTGGGCATGAGCTGACAGTGGTCTTGTCCCAGAGGGTTTCCGTCTGGATGAAGCCAACATATAAGCTACTGATGACCATATAATGTCTCACATGGGTTTGTAGGAACATAGAAGGCACATGGCAGGAAGGCAGAATACAACAGCAATTAGAGATCATCACTTGGAGATCAGTTTGGGGTCTAGGCAGCTCTTGTTTAAAATCCAGGCTCCCACATATCCTAGTTGCCAGGGCAGACCTTGAACAGGCCACTCGACCTTTTAGAGGCTCATTTCTTTGGCGTTAATGAAGTATTATGTGGCGCAGAGTAGAGACTGCTTGTTATGTTTGCTCTGGTACTCCGCTAAGTGCTCAACACATGCTTGTTTCTTTCATCCAGAGAACTTGGGGAATACATCCTGGAGGAGGTGATTGCTCAGCTGAGCCTTGAGGAATGTCAAAAGTTGGCCAGATGAAGAAAGGAAGGAGGAACATTTCCGGTGGAAGACTTGGAAAAACAAAGATGTGGAAGAATCAATTGGCATGGTGTAGATGAGAGCACTGATCAAGTTTAAAGTGGGAAGAGATGAGGTGGGGTCAGGTCACAGAGAGCTTTATGAACCATGCTCAGGGGCTCAGGCAGTATTTTTCAGTCAAGCCACCCATGGGCCACTAGGGGAAGCATCAGCTATCTCCTTTTTTCCTCAGGCTCTAATTCACCCCCTTGGGTGCTGCATTCAACCTCAGCCCTACCTGGAAGCTTAAATGTGGAGCTCATCCTGATAGATTGGTGATACGTAGTAGAGCCCCCATTGACCAACCCGGGGTGATGCACTCCTTTGCAAAGGCTTGGGCATCTGCTCGTGCAGGGTAAGAATCATAGGTCTCCCAGGACACCCAGATGAAGCCTGTAGGCAATCCTGACTCAGCACAACAGCATAGCCAGCTTAAGAGCACAGCCCCTCACTTACTGGAGCCATCCAAAAGAGATGGCTCTTATCAGTACCTTTCTCAAACAGAGAGACTACTCCATCTCCATCTGTCCTCTTATTGAAGGGAACCTACCGGATATGCACAGATCTTCCTGACCAATGCCACTTGCTTCCTTGAAGCTACCATTTTAAGCCTTTACTACACAGTAGGCCTCTTACTAAATGCCTGACAAGCATTGACTCAAATACTTCAAACCTCCCAGCAAACCCCAAAGAGATTTTATTGTTTCAATTCCCAGATGAAGAAAATAAGGCTCAAAAATTACATAACAGGGAATGGGGGAGGTAGAAAATCTTAACACCTGTGTATTGTCTCGTGGTCCCTTTGTAGGCATGGAGGAAGGAATCTCCCTGCTCCCCTGAACCACAGCCTGATGGGGCACCTTAGTCCTGGTCATTCTGCACTTCTCAGGCTCATCTGAGACTGCTCTTCTGGGACCCACCTTCTTAGTAAGAGGCCTGGCAGCATCCCTGTTGTATCTGTTCCTTGCTTATACCATGACACTGTTATCACAGCTGCTGTGGTTTGGATGTCACCTAAATGTGTCCCCCAAAGGTTTGTGTGTTGCAAACTTATTCCCCAGTGTGATGATAAGAGGTGGTGACATCTTTAAGAGGTTGGGCCAACTGGGAGGTTGATAGGTCACTGGGGGTGCTGCCCTTGAAAGGTATTAGGGTAGTTCTGAGGGGCTCTGGTTATTTCTATAGAGAGGGCTACTTTAAAAGAGTAAGGCTTGGGGGCTGGGGTGGTGGCTTGTTGGTCACGGTGTTTGCCTGGCATGTGCAAGTGGCATGTGCATGTGGATTTGAACCCCAGTACCACGTGCACAACGAAGTGTCAGAGCAACGAATGCCACATAAAAAACTAAATAAAGTTGATTCTCTCTCTCTCTCTCTCTCTGTAAAGAGAGAGAGAGAGAGAGAGAGAGAGAGTAAGGCTCGCCCCTCTGCACTCTCTGACTTCCTGTCTCACCATCTGATCTCTCCCTCTCGTACAAATTTTCACTATGAGGTCATCTGCTATCAGGCCCTCACCAACAGCTGAGCTGTTGGTATATATAAAATATAAAAGGTAAACCTTTTATATTTATAAAGTACTCAGCTTCAGATAATTTGCTATGGCAATAAAAACAGACTAATATACCAGCCTACCTTCAGCCTGAATTGAATATATTTTTAGCCCCATTTCACAAGTTAGATAACCCGGGTTCAGAAAGAACAAGAATATACAACAGTAAATCACAGTATGAAGACTCAAATCTAGATCCCCTGCCTCCAAAGCCAGCAATATCTCACTTATTATGTTGCCTTTATGGATGGAAAGTCACTTGTGCAGGACACAGTGCCATAGAAGTGAGAGGGCAGTGGGATAGAACAGTTGTACAAGTCCCTTCAAACATTACAAGTTTATAATTTTGCCATTTACTGAGAATGTGAGGAGTGAACTGTAAGAGAGAGAGAGAGAGAAAGAAAATAATGTAGAAAAAAATCACTGGGCTGGAGTGGTGGCTCGGTAGTTACGGTGCTTGCCCAACATGCACGAGGACGCAGGTTCAAACCCCAGCACCACATACATAATGAGGTCTCTGAGCAAGGAAAGCCACACATGAAAAACTAAATTAAATTAATGCGCTCTCCCTCTCCCTTTCTATCTCTCTCTTTCTCTCTCGCTGTCCCTCTCTCTTTGAAAAAAAGAAAGAAAAAAATAAAAAAAACCCATCACTAACATCATAATTCACAATGGAGGGATGAATGGAAAGATTTCGATTGAACATGCAACCAGCCAAAACACAGATACATGGAAAGAAACCACGGGGTGCCGATTCCTGTTCTCTCAGGCAGGAAGCAGGCTGCTATGACAGAAACTATTCTCTTATCTGCTCAGGAATAAGGCCCATCTCAAAAATGAGATCATCATGAAAGAGTAGTAGGATCAGGTGAGGCTGTGAGGGATTAGAAAACCCTACATTACCAGGACTGGACAAGCATTCTGCTGTTGAGCCTAATTTAATGAATTTATAAGGCCAAAAATAAAATCAAGCCTTTCTTCCACATCTTGCTGACTGTCTGAGTCTTTCTGCACACCTTCAGCCTCTGGATGGCAGATTTCAAGCCACATTCTGCAGTTGGACAGCTTTTCAGCTGTGCTCTGCAGGTTGGAAAGCTAGAGGACTGTGTGCAGTGGGTTGGTCCTTGCGTGTTTTCAATGTGATGAGGCATTTACAGTTTGGAAGTCCTGCCAGGGTCCAGTGCTTCCTGGAATGATGTGTATAATCCAGAAGCTCGTCAGAAGGTGTGTCATGGATTTCAGGTGCTCCTGCCTTTGGCTGGGATCACAAGAGTCATTGTGAGTTGACTCATGCGTCCAGAGTCATGAGCCTCAGATCATTAAAAGGCCAGATTTTCAATTTGGTCTTTCATCCACATTGATAAGTTCTATAAGACTATCTCCACCAGTTTCAGAAGGCAGTTTTGTAGAATGCACCAATAGGCATTTTGTGAAAGTCATTAATATTGACATGGTGGAAGAGACACATCCCTTGTACTTCCTACCTTAAACATACTTGTATGATAGGAAAAAAGAGTGGAAATAACCAAGGACACAGATATACAGCTGATGAAATAAAAAGCCCTTAACCTTTACTCATTTGCTTCCCAAGTATTTCTTGATCACGTGTTATATGCCCAGTACTCTTACTTGCTGAATATGTAGGAATGAAAAACACACTCCTTTCCTTAGGGGGCTCATATTTATTTTCCACATTTTTATTGGTGCATTATAGTTGTATATATTGATGGAATTTGTCCTTACATATTCTTACATAAGCACAATGTAACAGTATAATTTGACCAATATCAATCCCCAGCATTTTCCCTCTCTCTTGCTGCCTTCCACATATTGGTACTTTTTCTCTACTGATTTCTCTTTGATTTTCATGAAATCCACCCCAACCTTTGTTTTCCTTTTTCCTCTCTAGCTTCCCCATATAAGAGAAAACATATAACCCTCACCTTTCAGTTTGACTTATTCCACTTAAGATGATGGTCTCTAGTTCCATCAATTTTCCTGCAAATGATTCATTTCATTTTTCTTTATGGCTGAATAAAACTCTATTGTGTATATATGCCACATTATTTTCTTTGTCCATTCATTCATTGAGGGATACCTACACTGGTTCCAGACTGGCTATTGTGAATTGTGCTGCTATAAACATGGGCGTGCATGAATCACTGTAGCAAGATGCCTTTAATTCTTCAGGGTAAATCTGAGAAGTGGTGTAGCTGGGTCATAGGATGGTTCCATGCATAGTCTTCTGAGAAGCTTCCATGCTGATTTCCATGATGGTTTACTCATTTACAATCCCACCAAGAGTGTAAAAGTGTTCTCAAGGGAGCTCATACTTAGAGAAATAGACCTGATCTAGTTGTATATACCTAGAAGGTAGTAGGGAAGCATAAGGAAGAATGGATCAGCAGGGAGACTAAAGGTGGGCACCATAGGTGAGGCTGCATTTGCCCTGGGTCTTAAAGGGCATCTAGAAGTTTGCCAAACAGAAAGGTTAGGTTGGGATTCAAGGCAGAGGAATTCCACATGCAAAGACAAGGACTGAAGAGAGGAAAGGCAAGATTGGAAAATGACGAACCATTTAGCATTTTGAATCATTGCAGTGAGACAAACTAAAAACTCTTTGCAAATCATACACATGTATTCTAACACCAAAGCTACCAGTCCACAGTGTATCCAGGTGCAGCAGCATGAAGCAAGCAAATACAGACAGACAGCGCAGGACCAAAAATAGCAAGACGACCTTAGTTCAAACACCGTGGCACTCAATTTCAATCGCTGTGGGCTAAAGTTTTCCCATATATCCTGGTGAGAACTGATTGGATATTTTTATTACAATCACACTATATTCCATGTATAAGTAAGTTGTTGGGCTGCACTTATTAATTCCAAAACATGGAACTCAGTTATTTGCAGTAAATCATTTTATTACGATTAAATGATCTGAAGAAAATAATGCCTTAGTAAGATAAGTGTAAGAAATGTGTGATATTTGTCCAAAGGATAGAATAGAGAGGTCCTATAAAATGCTGGAACATGGTAGGTACTCAATAAATGTAGTTCAAAAGTGACAAAGGGTCATACAAAATATTCAGTGAAACGGGGATATACTAAGCAAAAATTTACAGGGCAGTCCAGAAAAGCAGTGGGCTTAAGCTTATTGTCTCTGCAGTTTTTTGAGTAAGTCAGTTAAGAAACACAGAAAATTAAACTCTATGCATGTGCACATTAGAGGCCAAGTTTATACTATCTGTGTGATACCAGAAGCCCACGTAGAAATTACACAAAAATTCGTACAGGAACACTGAAACTCCTGGGGCTACTGTAGATGCAAATGTCAGATAGCTCTGTAGAGACAATTCACAACTACCAGGTTCCTAGGGCCTCCTTGGGAGGAAAAGCTTTATCGAGGATGATCTTGTAATCAAAAATTGCAAAACCTATGAAGAAACAAATTACCATAAAGGAGAATTGGGAGACACAGGAGCTGGGGCAGTGGGGCGGTCTAAAAATAGGATTTGAAGTTGATGCAAATAAATATTCTATAACTTTTACCACCATAGTAAATTTAATTGAAAAACATGAAGAACGATAAGAAATAGTTTAGTCTGCTGTTTTTTGTTTTTGGTGCTGGGGATTGAACCCGGGCCTCTCTCACTTCCTAAGCTCAGGCTCCACTGCCAAGCTCCTTCCCAGCCCTCGATCTACAAATTCTTAATGGCTGCTTTAATGTTTCCATCTTGCTTTGTGAACTGACTCACATATCCAAGTTGAAATATAACTTGATACCAATCTGACCAAAATCTACCTGATCTGGGCAAAAACAATCCTTTTAACGTTATCTTGGGCAAAGTTGAGAGATGGAAACTGCCAAAGCAGTTGAGTTAAAACAGGCATCTCATTTTGCCCAGTTAATTAAACCAGCTGTGAAATTGTCATAAACAATGTTATCTGCTCATATTTCAACTGGTGCTTTTATTTTGTTTAATGGTAGGCTTCATATCCATCTACTTTGTTAGTAAGAGATGTCAAAACCCCAGCAAAAACTCAAAAAACAAAAATTTTGTATGCTTCATATGAACAGTTCAAAAAGGCTTTCCATAGTTTTTCTTTTCCTATAGAGTTCTGAACTCTTTCTATGACTGCCAAACTAATGGGTAAAAGGACTAGCCAACCATGCTAACGTAGGGCCTCTAGATTACTGTGTATTCATCTGGAACTCTCTTAGGGAGTAGTCCCTGACCCTGAAGGTTTGTGAATAAATAAAATTAAAAACAAACAAACAAACAAAAACACCAGGCACAGTGGCACATGCCTATAATCCCAGTGACTTGGGAGGCTGATGCAGGAGGATCACAAGTTCAAAGCCAGCCTCAGCAACTCAGCAAGGCCCTAAGCAACTTAGTGAGACCCTGTTTCAAAATAAAATCTAAAAAGTGCTGGGATGTGGTTCAGTGGTTAAGTGCCCCTGGTTTCAATCCCTGGTACCAAAAAAAAAAAAAAAAGCAAACAAACAAAATATATATATATATATATATGCAGACGGAGAGAGAGAGGGAGATAATTGCCATTTTATTATCAGCTGGGTGAGGAGATTTACAGTAAACATCTACTGTTGACATAATCTCATTTTTTAAAAAACATTTTGGCACAAAAATCTTAACAAAGAACATAAACTTTTAAAAAAAATGTCCTTTGTATATAAGTACTTTGCATAAACCACTTTGTAGCATCCTTGTTTTCCCCCTCGGTCAAAGTTTCCAACTCAGTGCTCCACACATGACCTCTTCACTCCGATTCTGCAAAGTTGTAGTCCCCATATTCATTCAGCTACACATTCACCTTTAGCATGGGCAGACTCTACATCCCCACACCTGACATGATAACTAAGCCAATTATTAAACCATTGGAATGGCGAGGCTTCCCTGTGGTTTCCATAGCACTTACACAAGCATTCACTCATTACATCTAAAAACAAAACCAAATAAGACAAAAACTCGAATGCAGGACAATCATACATTTATTCACTCATGTAATCACGATTCAATATTTATTCAGTGTGTCTGGGCCCTGCGGCACTGTGCTAACCTCCAGTGATGATAAAATGAAAAAAATAAAAACATCGATATTCTTGACTTACTCAAAACTATATGGGGAGTTAATGGCAGAATGCGGACTGGAGCCCAGGTATTTTTTACTGCAAATACAGTGCTTCCCTAAAAGTCACACCACCCACTTTATCTCTTCCTCCATTGTGTTCTCCCTACCACACACAGTCCTCCTACTTCCTTGCATGTGGTCTGAGCTCCACTCCTGGCCAGACTGAGACACATAGAACTCCAGATGGACCCTCATATCCAAACCAATGTTCTTTACATATTTATTTAACAAGCATTTAGGGTGGCCTGAGCCCTGACTCGTGTTGAAGGTGTGGTGGGAAAAGGGGAAGAGGACCACTAGAGGCAGCATCTCAACCAGTTCCACTAAAGTCCTGAGGCAAACCAGGAAGTCCAAAGACCAAATATTAATATCCGAACATGATCGTGTTTACAAGCCCTTAACCTGATTCTTCCCACCTTCCAAGCAACTTATCAAAATACTCCTTTCAAGGTTTGTAGTTCTTCCCCTGAGAGAGAATCTGAGTACAGTGATGCTTTTATTTAGCACTCTGGTTCTCCATCCCTTTCTCTTCCATCTCTGCATTTGCTTCTTGTTTGAAACCATCTTTGTTCAGCGCTTTGCCAAAATATATTCTCATTGTGCACCACTCAATTCAAAGCCTGTGTTCTCAGCAGCTCTCAGCTTCTGGTGCTTATATATTCAAGGTTATACCTAGACTGCACCTACCAATATGTGATTAGACTGACAGGTGTTCCAGTTAGATGGCTATTATAATTTTGAATATCAATCTTACATACATTGCTGTGTAGTAAATTTCATTTACAAAATCTTGGTAGAAAAAAAAATCTTGGTAGACACTCCTGTTTCATGTCTCTGCCAGACTGAGACATATTAGAAGACAGAGTTAATTTACAAATAGATATAGATATTTGTAATATGTCTAATGCAATGCCAAGTGATGGATTATCATATGTTTGTTTATGACAGTTTCAATGTTAAAATAAAAGATAAAAAATAGCCTTAAGCCTTCATTTAACTCCATTATATCATCTGTTTAATGGGCTGTTTAAGCTCTTCTATTTTTTCTGAAAAAGAAGAAAATAATTTTTTTTGTCAAATATGAAGACATTAATGAGACGATATTGGGTCCACCTTAAAGGTACCAGTTCAACAGAAAACATTTAGAAAATCTATTGCCAACTTCATGCAGGGGGGTCCTTTTATGCATATAAATGCTTGGTCAAAACTATCTGATAGGCGCTGGAGCGGTGGCTCAGCAGTTATGGCGCTTCCCTTGCATGCGTGAGTACGTGTGTTCAAACCCCAGCACCACGTACACAACAAAGTCTCAGAGTAACGAAGGCCACATGAAAAACTAAATAAAGTTGATTCTCTCTTTCTAAAAAAAAAAACTATCTGATAGATGAACACTGTTCTAAGATGACCCTCTTTGAGTGACGTGCAAGGCTTTCTATAAGGAATACTTTCATAATTCCTTGTTTTGTGACCCCCGTGACTTTATCAGAAGCAATCTTGCTCCTGATCCATCACAAGATATATAAGAACAATTAATTTCTGCAAAATTCTAAGACATATTGACTTGGACATCTACTCCACATGACTCTAGGTAATGTGAGCGCCCATGTAAGTTCCCAGATTTCACCTTAATGAACATTAAATAGGTACACTCTTAATATAGTCAATTAAAATATGGAGTTGTCAGCTTTGAAAATGCTTTTTATAAACTGGAGAACCAAGAGATATTTGTTGAAATATTTGAAAAATTAAATGAATGGAATTGGAAACCTTGCAGCCCTGAAGTTGGTACTGACCTCATATGCATATGTTAAATTTAAATGACAATTAGATTGATGAGAATTAAACTTTATAATCTTAGCACTGATCCTGGAAAGTCCCACGCATAGGCTAAGGTCCTGTCATTGTCAGTAATCAATGCCTCTCTTTAAGCCTTTATACTTAACTTATTTCAAAATAGAATAAAGGGCCTATCAGTATGAGAATTCCAGGAAGCGTTTTAATCTGGAGAAAAATAGCCACTCTAAAAAGAGCATCAACTCAGAATCTTGAGTGAAGGTCATACTTAACTGCTTTTTCACCTCCACTCTCTGCTAACTCTTGTTCTTTTTCCTATTAGAATAAAATAATAGAAACCCTCATTCATAGCACTTCAAGACCCACAAACTAAAGCTGGTTCCTTTTCCTTCTTCCAAGGAAGGGAGTAGTAGTTGCTCCCTGCAGGGAGAGTGGCTGGAAGAGCAAGGGATTTTGATGAAACCCTGTGACTCCCTATGAGTCTTCCAGTACCAGCTAAAATTAGGCCCAGAGGCAACTAGTGTGTCCGCTCGTTCTGCACTTTGGGAACATCATTTTGTAGCCTGGATGGATAGGAAAAAGATCCCAGATGTGGATGAAGCTCGAGGAAGGATGGGTGAAAGGGCACTAGAACTGAACCTGACCTTCCTTGCTCCAAAGGATGAGAAACCCCTAATACTGCAGAGATTTATTTGCACCAACAAGCTCTCATTTCAAAATGCAATTGCCCTGGGATCATTAAGCCTACAGTACTGGAGATTGCATTAAACTCAAATAAATCTTCTGCAATCAGAGTCATCATTTTGGGATGGGGGGGGGGGTTGCACTTTCTAGTTAAAAAGGAATGAAAAAGAAAACGATCTTGGACAGTGTTTCCCGAATCTGCTGCCTAAGGATTATCAAGCCAGCTTGTGAAAAACACAGATTCCCTGTCCCTTCTCTCCACCTCATCCCCATTCTGATTCAGGAAAGGCTGGAGGGAACCAGGATTTGATATTACCAAAAGCTTCCTGGGTTATTCAGTGCTGCCAGCCCAGGAGGGAACTTTGAAAAATCACAGGTCTTGGAGGCTGGTTTGTTACCCAGGGCTGAGCTTCACAATCTGATCCTCAGCTTGACAAAAACTGAACTTAATACGGATCAAAAAATTGATCAGGGCTGATCTGCTTATGAAGTTTGCAAGAACTTGTATATAAACTGGAATGTTCTCAGGGATCAAAATGCCCATGCCTACCATGCTGAGCACCCTGATGACCAAATTTTTAATCAGAGGTTTCTGCAGCCCAAATGTGAAATCAGATCAAAGAGATGTTCCCAAGGGCATTTCCATTCCAGCTGAAGGGAAGTGCAGTTTGCCCTAGACCGGATCTCCTTAACCTTGGCCACAGCTGAAGAAACACTGCCAAATCCTTGTCCTCAGACATTTTTTCTAGATTCTATGCAGATAGTCTCTCTCTCTTTCTCTATGTCATGTTTATTCTCCCTTCAAATAAGATGCATTTCCTTAATTATTTTTTTCCTCAGTGAAAATCACATTTCATTCAGGAACCTCTGACCACCTGTGCTGCACTGAACATATCCACATCTCTATCTTATCTTGGGTGACTCTTCAGATGGTAAAACACATTCTTTCTCCCTCTGTTCTGATTTGACACTCAACCTCATGGAACTTGTATTCCAGTGGAGAGCAGCTATGTAAATAAATATATCTTAACTATTAAATAATAAGAAAGTATGAGTGTCTTAAGAAATTTAAGGGGTAGAAAGTGACTTGGGCTAAGAGCTAGTCTTGCCATCACGCTCTCAAAGCATATGGATTTGATCATATACAGGGTCTTGTATGCCTATCACATATACTGATATTGTCTAACTACAGGATTCAGTATATGGTTTTGTAAGCTTTGTTAATGCATAATTGCCGGGGAAAATACTCATCTAGATAATTTGAAAACTCTTCCATTATTAAGCACAAGGAATACTGAATAAAGTATAAAAAATTTATCAATGTACTATTTTTTAATGAGATAAGTTTTTTTTGAGATAGAGGGAGAGTGAGAGAGAAAGAGAAAGAGAATCAATTTTATTTAGTTTTTCATGTGGCCTTCGTTGCTCCAATACTCTATTGAGTGCATGGTGCTAGGGATTTTATAAATGTACTATTTTTTTAATGAGAGATAGGGTTTTTTTTGTTTAGATAGAGGGAGAGAGAGAGAGAGAGAAAGAGAGAATCAATTTTATTTAGTTTTTCATGTGGCCTTTGTTGCTCTGATACTCTGTTGAGTACATGGTGCTAGGGCTCAAACCCACATCCTCACGCATGTCAGGCAAGCACTGTAACCACTGAGTCACCGCTTCAGACACCAGATATAGTTTTTAAATGAAAAGACAAGCTCACAATAAAATCAGAAAAATCCCCAAACATTTGTAAGAATAATGAGGGAAATGAAAACCAGTGAGACTGAAATGACAGCTGGAAAAACTGCAGGGAAGGGACTGGGGTATTAATCCCTGCATGGGAATGAGAGATAAAGTCTTAGGCCCTAAAGACAGGAAATTGGAACTGAAACCACAACATGAAGCAGGATTGAAGAAATGCAGAATTAAAAACAAACAAATGGAACAACAACAAATAAACCACCCATCAGATTTAGGGAGGGGGTAAAAAAATATCCTGTGAATATTTATAGACATGAAACTCTTTGATGTTCAAATCCATGCCTTGGGCACAGTCTAGGAAGTGATAGATTGGGATGATAGCATAAAATGTGGTACTGGCTCTGGAGCTGCTGGACTATTACATAAAAGCAAACGCAAAACCTCTCTTTCAGAGCATTCCCTTAACATGGTCTCTGTAGGGATTTCCAAAGATTATGGCCCAGTGAAGGCAGGCTGACAATCCAAAATTATAAAACAATAGTATGAAAGAGGGTCGGCAAATTGTATACAAGACAGAATAGAAGTTTAAATACTGTAATTCTTGAAATAGAACTAATTTTTTGGAAAGGATGTAAGAGATTTAATACATAAAAGAAGGACTTAAGAAAGAAGTACAAGAGTCTCTAACAAAATGATCAGGCAGACTTAGAAAATGGAGCCATATGGAATTTTTAGGAATGAAAACTAAATAAATCTAAAAATCAATGGAGAAAAATTTTGTAAATCATATATCTGACAAGAGATTTGTATTTAGAATCTATAAAGAGTTCTTTAAACAAACTCTATTTCAAAACAACCTGATTAGAAAATGGTAAAAAGACTTAAGAAAACTCTTTTCCAAAGACAGATAGATAGCAAATAAACACAAGAAAAGATGTTTACTATCACTAGCCAATGAGAACTGCAAATTATGACCACTGTGAAGTAATACCATGGAATTATTAGAATGGCTAAAATTTAAAAAGCTGATAATGCTGAATGTTCACAAGGATGCAGAAATAACAGGTCTCATATATCATTGGTAAGAATGTAAAGTGGTTCAGCCATTCTATAAATCAGTCAGTTTAAAAAAAAATACATTAAACATACATATGCCACACAATCCAGCAATCACACTCCTGGGGATTTATTCTACAGAAAAGAAAGCTTGTTCACACAAAAATCTGAAAACAGATGTTCATGCAGCTTTGTATAGTAGGAAAATCCAGAAACAACCTAAATGTCCTTTGATGGATGAATGATTAAACAACTTCTGGTACATCCAAACAACAGAAGAGTGCCGAGCAATGAAAAGAAATAAGCCACTGAAACACACAACTCGGATGGATCATAAAATCATGTGCAGTGAAAGAAGTCATCTCAAAGGGCTACATGCACTGTGCATTCCATTTATCTGAAATTACATTTTAGGGATGGAAAACAGATCCAGTTGTAAAGGAAAGGGAGACAAGATATGTATTATAAAGAGGCAGCATGAGGGATTTTTTGTGAACAAAAAACCAATTCAATATCTTAATCATGGTGGTGGTTGTATGAAATTATAGTTGTTATAAATGTCATCGTAAACATATATACAGACACTAAAAATATGTCTATATGCAAAAACTTGTGAAATCCGTAGTCTTGTGAATGGTATTACATAAGCAATTTCTTGGCTTTAATAATGCATCATAGTTATTTAATAGGTCACCATGAGGAAGTGAGATTTTGTGTATATGGAAATTCTCATTACTATTTTTGCAATTTATTGTGATTCTATAATTATTTAAAAATGAAATTTATTTCAAAATTTCAAAACATGGAACACACATACTTTTTTCCCTTTGGTGTTTTTTATTTTTATTTACTTTTAATTTTTTATTAAGGAATTGAGTTACTGTACAATCATAACTGCAAATAAAATAACAATATGATATGCCAGAATTGCCCCCACAATGCTCATATCCTAGCCTCTTGATTCTTCTGTATTTTGCCCCTACAAGTGATATAAATGCTTAGATTACGAATTTTCCAGAATTAAATGATTGCATAAGTATTATTTGGATTCTCAGGGGGGTTAAGGAGTATGCTACATTATTGATTGTCTCTCTAGATCCCTCTCTATTCTCCCTCCCTCTCCCCTCCCCTCCACCTATCTCCTTCCCCCTCCCCACTCCAGCCCTGGTCCCCCCCCACCATGGCTCATATCTATGGTTGCCCTATATTATGTGTTGCTATGCCTTTGCTGGGTCTAATACATCAGTTTGACTACCTTCCACTCAAGCCTGGGTTTAGCTCCAGCCTCCGCAAATGAGTGAAAACATTCGATTCTTGACTCTCTGGGTTTGGCTAACTTCACTCAGCATGATTTCTTCATTGCTATCCATTTACCTTCAAAGGTTGCAATATCATTGTTTCTAATTGCTGAGCAGAACTCCATTGTGGTACATCTATCTTACAGTTTTTGAATCCATTCATCCAGTGAGGGGCACCTGGGTTGGTTCCATAACTTAGCTATTGTAAATTGAGTTGCTATGAACATAGATTTTACTGTGTGGCTGTAATGTACTGATTCTAACTCTTCTGGGAAAATGCCCAGAAGAGGGATGGCTGAGTAATGTGGCGGATCCATCTTTAATTTTTTGAGGATTCTCCACATTTCTTTCCAGAGCGGCTGTACCAGTATGCAGGTCCACCATACTGGTACATGTATTTTAAACTCAATGGACAGGTTAAGAGAAAAAAGAAAAAAAGATCACAGAAAAAAAAGAAAATTTGTGAATCAGAAGATTGATCAGAGGAAATCATCCAAAGTTAGCCCAGGAGAAAAGATGAGATTAAAAGTATGAAGATTAAGGAGGACAAAATGAGATGTCTCCCATATATCTCACGGAATTCTCTTTTCTTCTGTTTTTTTTTTTAAGAGAGAGAGATACTCAATTTTTATTTAGCTTTTCATGTGGCTTTCGTTGCTCCAACACTTCATTGTGTACATGGTGCAGGGGTTCAAACCTGTGTCCCTGCACATGCGAGACAAGCACTGAAACCCTGAGCCACTGCTCCAGCCCCTATCTCATGGAATTTTCAAAAAGAAAAATTAGAATAAATGAAGGAAAGAGAATGTTTTAATAGATCATGCCTGAGAAATTTATAAAACTGATGGAAGACCTGAGTCTGAAGATTTAGGAAGCACAACCATTTGCAAACAGGATCAATGAAAATAAATCTAATTCATACACATAATAACTACAGAATATCAAAGAAAAAGAACTTAGAAACAACTAGTATGGCTAGTTTTGTCTGTTGCTAATCACAATGCTTATTTTTTTTTCAACTGAAAACCAATTATCTGGTGTTTCTCCTGTACTTGAGCTTGCAATCCGCCTTCCAAACGCACCCATACCTAGAATGTCTGGAGTTTGTTACTTCAGGAGAAAATTAAAAATACTCTTTATTGTCAAAACTCTGGTGCAATCTCAGCAATACGAACTGGACAAAAAAAAAAAAAAGAACTGGATAAATATGACAGGCACATGAGTCTAGCTGGGCAAGAATTCCATCAACTCTGTCTGCCTTCATTTCACTCTGCTTGTTTCTGCTGCTATAAACAGTGAGTAAATCAAACCACCAATTCTACCAACCCAGCCTATGGCAACTCTTCTCCTCAGATGAGAGCTCAGAGCAAACGTCCTTCGGTGGACCTGCTGAGTGCCCAGGGGTACTGGTTTGACCCCAGCCATTGCTGCCACTTGGCTGCTAGGCAGGGCTTTGAACTGAGAAAACTGAAGTAATACAGGGAAGGATAATTTAGATCCTTTCTTTTCTTGGTTTCTCTCTTATGCCTAGTGGGCATAACTTTTCAGTGTATCAGGTAATTTTGTTCAAAATGTCAAGCCTGGGTTAGTTTACAATATGGAGAAATAGGCTAAGGATGGGAAGGTCTGTTTCTGACTCTTCTAGAAATCTCTTAAATCTCTGAGTTCCACTTTTACCCATCTCTAAAATGGCATAAAAAGGAAACTGCAGAACTTTTTTTTTTTAATCTCAGAAGAAAAACAGTGTTACAGCCTTACATTTCACAAGTGCATGTTTTTTACCACTGTGTGCCCCCTTACTTAAGCTGCAGGGAGAATGAAAACCATCTGTCCATTTAGTTTCTATAAATGTTTATTGAGAGCTATTATTTGTCAAATTAAAAAAAACAGACAATCCTTGAGGACTTATTGTGACAACGTGGAAGGATCATCCAACTCTGTCTGAAATTCTAGTGAATGAGTTCGTCAGGAGAAGGGTCATTTCATGCAGAGCTGTACAAAAGCATGGACGCACTGTGAAGCGGGTTCTTCAAGAGCAGGAGGGTACAGCAGATCTCCTTAATGCACGTGTCCTACCACCTAGGATTTCGATCCTTCTCCCCACTTGGAAACCCAGTGCATGCCCCACACTGTGCAGCTCTTACTAACTCTGACAAGCTAAGTCTATAGGCAGCAATTAGAAAGGAGTGGATTATGGACTTTTCAGTTCTAGAAGTATGAATGACCTGATGGAACTATACAGGGAGAAAGATTACACCATCTCTTTCCTTGTCGAGATCCTTCTGTGCACATGGATGGAAAAGGGTGCAGTCTTGGATCTGGAATGGAGGTTCTACCCTGTTCCAAGGTTCAGCAGAAGTGGGTCATGTTGATGTCATTTGTTACAAGGATGACTCAGCTTCTGGAGAGAGGTCATTTTTTTTTTCAGGTCTGTTGATTGAACCCAGAGCATCATGCATTCTAGACAAGCACTCTACCACTGTGCTACCCACGGTCCATTAGAGGTCACCTTAATGCTTTAGGCTTTCTTGAGTGAATTTTTAATAAAGAACGATTTGACCTAAAATTCACATTGAAATACATGCAAGATTTTCACTTCATCTTTACACCTAATAGTCCTTAATCATGTGCTTTCTCATCTTTTAACCATTCATCTACATTTTCCTCTCTTTCTCCATCCACCCCTGCTTTTTGTTCTCTCTCTCTCACCATTTACTCAAAGTGCTGAAATCCTTTCAGAATTTACTGTTATATAAAAACAATGAGGAAATGGAAAATCACTACTCTACTTAGGCTAGGAAATGAGTGGAATTTCTGACTATCAGATAAATACACATACGTTTTACCATCAGTATACATCATACCAATAAACCACAGCTGGCTAACGTCACACCTATTTTTGAAAAGTAAACATTATGACAATAAATGTTCCAAAATGGCATGAAAATATTTTCATTTCTCAAATTTCCTATACAGATGATACTCATAGAGTTGATATTCCGTTGTCCCAGATAATAAATTACTCCGCCAGGTTCCATCCTTCATTTACACAAACCTCCAGGCTCTGTTTGTTTCAACACTCCCTGCAGCTGTTAGTTAGGTTTTTGCTACATAATCACTGTTTATTCAAAATTTCTCACTTGTTAGGGGATTTGCCCACAGAGCTTTCATATTCAGCTTTCCAAAACGTGATGACTCTTATGTTTTGTTCTTTGTGCTAAATGTTGGAGGCAGTTTTTAGTCCTGACCAAAATATTTGCAGGATGCTAATTACATTTCTGTGGACCATCAAAATAAATTCTGTAGAAGAATAAACGAAAAATGTGCATCGAACTGCATAATTGCAATTTCAAATCATTCAGAACAAAGGATTTTGAGATTGGAGCAAGTAAAATACAGGCACCCTCCTGCTTAGGAACTGTAATAGTAAAACCAGCAGAAAGCGCTGAGGGCCGGCTCTGAGTGCATTCCTCATTTAATCCACAGAGGAGAAAACCAAAGCAATAAATGAGGGTAAGTCACATGTCCAGGGGCCCACAGAGAGGATGTAATTCAGCCTGAATTTAAACCCAGGAATTCTGGCTCCAGAGTCTGCCTTTGAACCACTCCACCACATTCTCAGGAAAGATATTCTGCACATTGGTATACTTTTAGAAGCTCAACATCCTATGTTTTCGATGATGAAACTTCCCCTGTCCTAATACTAGTTCTCCTTTCAACTCTTTGACCCCTCATTCCACTCTCCACCACCACATTAAATAGATGTCCCCACGGAGCACCCAGCTGCATTATAACTGCTTTTCCTGCTAATGGTAATTTGAAAGCTCCGCTCTCTGTCCTCCCATAGTTTATAATCCAAAACAGAAAATAATATAAAAAGGCACATAAAAAGAACAAATAAGCATAAGGGGAAAGGATGGAAAACAGACAAGGTCTGACCAAGTTTGACAATAACTCAATGGTATTTGAAGCATATAACCGACATTCTCTCAAGGCAATTAAAGCCAAGTTCCAATAGAGTTTAAGCTTCTTGCCCCAACAGCTGTGATGTGGTAGCCCACATATAGAATGTTTGTATAAAAGTATCTCATTATTTTATACAGGCACCTTGAATACCAAAAAACTTTTGCCTCTCTCCAGTGAATTTCATTGGTGCTCCTCACCTTCCTTCGTTTCCCCTTCTTCCTTCAGTTTGCGTTCATGCCTTTGGTCCGAACATTCATTTAACAGCTCCTAGCGGAGTTCTTGTCTTAGAGACTGTTCTAGGTACTCTGAGGGCTACCTGATTGAAAGGCAGAGTCATCTCCAGTATAAGCTTATAAAAATGCAAATCTGATCCTGACCATCACATTTAAAATCCTCCACTTTCCATTGCTTTTGGGATAAAGACTAAAATCTACCAACCAGTGTTTCCAAAGCCCTGCATGGACAGCCTTGCCTCCTCTCCTCTGAATCACACCCATGCCCTCTCTCTCTCTCTGAGCATCTCCAACCTTTTTCAGTTCCTGGAATATGCCAGACCAGGCTCCTAGTTTTGTGCTCCGATAGTATCTTTGTCCATTCAGAGCCCTTATCATAAATTCCTAGATGCAAGCTCATATGGTGATTATTGGTGTTAATTTCTCCCTCTGGACCATAAATTGTATAACTGTGGGGAAGAGATTACAGTTGTTCCTCGGAGATAAGACAGGCATATCCGCTGAAGCCAAGATTGTGCAGAGTTGTTGACATGCCAGACTAGTACTTCAGGAGCCATGGATGTTTTTTGAGCAGAGAAAGGAAGAGATCAGAACTGGGCATTAGGAACCCAGTTGAGTCTATTAGCAGTACATGAGATGGACTGGAGAAAGAGCAGGGGTGCACTTGGGAGGCCACTGTTATAGTCTAAGTAAGAGGTGTGAGCACTTGCACAAAGATAATGGGAAAGAGATGGAAAAATGTATTTGGGAGATTTGGTCAAATCAATAATATTTGATAATTGTTTGTGAAAACTGAAGGACAGGGAGAGTCCCAAAAGATTCCAAGTTTTCCAATCAGGTTATCTGAGAGCTTAAATGACTTAATGAATAGAATAGGAAAACAAGAGGAAAAAAGATGGTAGATAGAGCTGGATAGAGAAAAGAAACAGAGTGGAGATGCCTGCCTGGATTTCAGACGTATGCGCTGGAGGGCAGAAGAAAGCTCATGGACAGATTAAGTGGGTTTCATGTGCACTTAATATGGTATTCATGAAGGGGATGAAAGGGAAGAGAGAGGAAGAGAAAGTAGCAGAAGCAGTGGAAAGCAGGAAGACTACCAAGAATGAGGAAAAGCAAGGGATGGGGGGCCCGCCTTAAAGAAGGGCGTCCTGACCAGTAATGTGTTCTCTGCCAGGACTCAGAAGACGGTGCCTGAGAATAGCCACCTGTGATCACTAGTAAGGGAAGCATGTGAGAGAAGGGTCAGGGAGTAGGGTTTCGCTGCTAAAAGCCAAAGTGTGGGGATTTTAAGACAACAGAATTCACCCTGGATTCTACTGCCCTCTGCTGCTGGACTTGATTTAATTACATAGGGTAAATCTGAAGTATTCACTGAGCAGCTGCCATAAGCCAGGTGCTTTACAGCATTTTCGTCACCTTTCATGACAGTCTTGTGAAGAAGGTATCTTCATGTGTTTTAGTATCCATTATTATACAGTTTATGGTTCAAAATGAAGCTCAGGGAAGGAATGTAGGGACATAATGGAGTAAAGTCACAAAACCTAAAGTAAGTTCCACAAGGGCGGAACCATGAATTTTATTCACCATCTATGCCTAGATCACAACACTTGGCTCATGGAATAGGTTTTAGGATATATGAGGGAATGGTGAATGAAGCCCATCGTCTGTGTGACTCCAGAGTCCATAAATTTTCCAGATAGGCACTACTACTTCTCACACAGACTTATTCCAAGAGAAGGCATCATCCTATTGCTGATTTCTTTTTTAAAGTTCTTCAGAAACAAGAATGAAGAAGCTGACTTCTTAAGAGGTATTATTTCTGAATAAAAAATATTCAGAAAATTAGCACTTCACTTGCAAATTACCTAGCTGATAAACCAATCAAATAATGTAGTCAATCAAGGCTGAATTAATCTTTAAGGCTGTTGTGTTTTCTAGATTGTGTGTCTCTCAAAGCTTGTAAATATGCATGAAATTTAAGAAACACATTTTAGAAAGGAAACAACACTCACCCATTTCAAGAGCTAATCAGCGAGCTGGACACGGTGGTGCACGCCTGTAATCCCAGAGACTTGGGAGGCTGAGGCAAGAAGGACAAGTTCAGAGCCAGCTTCAGCAATGTGGCAAGGCCCTAAGCAACTTAGCGAGATTCTGTCTCAAAAATAAAATATAAAAAGGGCTGGGGATGTGGTTCACTGCGTTAGCACCCTTGAGTTCAATCTCTGGTACCTCCACCCCCCCAAAAACAGTCAATCGTTGGTCAGATTGTTTCAGACTATAGGAAACAAAATTTCATGTATTTTTCTGGATAAATTTTCCTAAGGTGACAGTCCTTCGTATATTGTTCAGAAAACAAACTGTGGTATACAGTTCAGAAAACAAATAGTGGTCACATATTTGAAGCTTATTATTAGAATTTGAAATTAGACTCAAATTTAACTTCTATAGGATGTAAGTTTTTGAGTCTTTTTAATGAACATCTGGAAGAGACCTTTTCCTAATAAGGGAAATTTGAGCCACAATAATCTATTTGTTTTTATTATTGGACTCTAGCATTGTATTGATTATTGTTTGTTCACATTTAATTCAAATTCAGCAGTAAATAGAAAGGTTGGAGGATCCATTGAAAAGCACCATGAGTGGAAACCAATTTCAGGTCTGCCTCCAGTAAACGCAAGGTTGGATAATAAACTAGACCTTCCAAATGTCAGTTTTCACATCTGTAAAATGGGACTAAAAGTGCCTGATTGTCTAATTTTCAGAGTTGCTTTAAAGATAGAAGCAAGGGGCTGGAGTGGTGGCTGGGCAGTTACGGTGCTTGCCCAGCATGCATGAGTATGCAAGTTCAAACCCCAGCACCCACGTACACAACGAAGTCTCAGAGCAACAAAAGCCACATGAAAAACTAAATAAAATTTCTCTCTCTCTCTCTCTCACTGTCCCTCTTTCTTTAAAATAAAAGATAAAAGCAAACAATGTAAATATTAAATTGTTTGGAAAGAAGTGTAGAAGCATCGAAGAAATGCAAAATATCATCATTGCCTCTTTCTGAAAAGATACTTTTCTAATCCATCCCCATCCAGAAAGAAGAGGGATCTCTGAGTACTCCTAGTTGCTGTTGGTTTTATTTGTCTCATTATCCTAATGAATCACAGAATTGAGTGGCTCTTGAGGAATTCTCTGGGAAAGCCTGCCCTGAAGTGCTGTCAGGGAGCCAGTTGCTCCTTGTTGGTTTGAGCACCAACGCTACTGTCTCTTCTGTCGCCAGGAGCCAAATCTTCAGCCTTGGGCCAGTGTGATAAGGGCCTCCCCTAGCAGGACACCCCTTAATGGCTCTGAGAACAAACATAGGTGTTTACACAGAGAGTAGGAGAAGGCAGGTAGAACATGTATGTCCACTGTGAAGTCCTTGGAGAAGTCCTGCTGTTAGGTCCCACGTTCACTTTTGAGGATTACCAGGAGAAAGGTAATGGTTGACACTAGCAATATTTGCCAACAAAAATAACAGTTACTGTCTACAATAGTCCTCTTTTATCTCCAGGGAATTTGTTTCAAGATCTCCAGATGATGCCTGAAACCCTAGATAATACTGAACCATACACACACACACACATTCACATATACCTACACACACAAACCTCTACACACACACTATTATTCATTCTTACCATAGCTCTTAACAACTGTAGCATATGCTTTTTTACCTGTCCTTATTGAGAACTTTCACCTTTTCACTCAAACGAAGCACTTTACAGCCTCTCTTTGGTGTATATGAATTACAAATATCTCTACTCTTGTACTTTGGATTCATTATTAAGTAAAATAAGGGTTACTTGAGCACAAGCACTGAGATGCTGTGATAGTCAATGTGATAATGGCAACTGAATGACTAAAGTGAGGGTAGCATATACAGCAGGGATATGCAAGACCAAGGCATGATTCATATCCTGGTGGGATGGAGTGGGATGCTTCCCAGAACAGCACACAATTTAAAATGTATGGATTATTTATTTCTGGAATTTTCCCTTTACTCTTTTCAGACCACAGTTGTTCATGTGTAACTGAAATCATAGAAAGTGAAACTGTAGATGATGGGGTGACGGCTGTGTGTATTCAGCACTTCTTATGTGTAGGAACTTTAAATACTTTATAGCAGTCAATCCTTCCAGGTATATATTAGGGTACCTTTTTTGCAGGTGAATTAACTGAGGCCTAAGAGTCTCCTTTACACAAAATATTTACTGAGCACCTATTACTGTTTAGACACTGAGAATATAGTGATGAGCATGGACATTATGCCAAGAGAAGGTCAAATCATTTGCACAATACACTCGCTGACAAGATTTAAGAGCCATAATTTAAATAGAGGTCTGTTTAGTTTTAAGTCTTGTCCTTCATTCATTTGTTCGTTCATACAGTCAACAGTAAAACATCGAGCACCTACTATGTGCTGGGCACTTTTCCGGGGACAAAGGATCAAGTGATGAGTCAGACCCAGGACAATTGGTTCCTGCCTTTGTGGAACTAAAACCCTCTTGTGCTGCCATGTAGACTCCTTGCCAGGGAAGACTGGCTGTCTTTTCTCTTCCAAAGAACCCTAGCCTTATTTCCAGTTTGAGGTTGGTTCTCTTAGGTCTAAATCCATTCTAGTTATGTGAGACACCACACTGGGGACATTACTAGCTGATTTTTCCATTTATGGAAAGAAAATTGGTAGAGAAAATGCCAATCCTGGAGAGATGAGATCACTTATAAATGGGACAAATGTAAGTAGACAAAATAAACAAAATAAAAAGGACAAATTTCCTGTGCCTTCCCAAACAGGCACCCTTAAGATCTGGCCTCTGGTTGTCCATGACACAGACCATCATGAACTGAAGGTTGAAAAACGGCTGGTGCTGCCCTGGGCTGCGTCAGAGCCTCCCCAGGATCCACACACATCGCATCAGCTGCCCACGCATGACTAAGGCAGAGAACGTACTTCTCTGACCTCGTTTACAGGATTGTGTGCCATGTGTTTATATTTGATTAGCCGGTTGCTGATGGCATTGATTCCTGCCGCCAGCAGGAAGCCAAATGCTCTGCTGGGAGACCTTGTTCCCTGCAGAAATTAAAGGGGTTAGCAGACCCCCAGCTCCATCTGTTGACTACTTTAGGCAACTGTCATCTCTCCAGTAGACCTCTTCTGCTTTCAGAGGAGCTGATTCTTTTTGTTCATTTTCCTGCGGCTTTTTGACTTCAGGGTTAAATTTAGGACTAAATTTTGTATGACTAACCCTTGCATCACATCAGTGTAATTTCAGTTTTGTCCTCATTGTTCCGAAAGGAAACTACTGGTGCCATTATTTCCTGTTCATACCAAAGAGATCGACTGATGTTTGTGGCTTCAGTTCCTCATGGGGAAACTATTACTATTAGTGACCTCTCCTAGATACTTCTTTTAGAGTCTGTTTCTGTCCTCCCCACTGGCTTTACCCACCTTACTGGTGTCCCCCCAAAACTCCTTTATCTCCCATCCCCCATAGGAGCTGGAGATCCCCATTTTCTGGGGTGTGACTGGACACATTTCACCCCAGTATTGAAATGTTGACTTTGCTGTTTACCCGGCTGTTTTCTATAATTCTCCCAAGCAATATCTTTGTTTTTATTCTCCATTTCACATCTCAAGCGAATCAATTGTTTTGATGCTTGGATGAATGCATATATACCCACCTCAACTGCTACACAAAACAGGTATCAGAAATAAAGGGGAAATTTTTCTTAAATTGCATTCAGGTCCAATTTATTCACAATAGACTGGATCACCAGATTTTAAGCTTGATAACATAGGGGTGGGGGGACAAAATTGAATCAATGCTATTTCTTTCCTTCCTTGGAAGAAATCATTCAGAAATCATTTCGAAACTATCTTAGCATACATTCTTGGGTATGAGTAAACCTGTACCCAAGATTAGAGAAATCAGAACTGTGCTCATACACATGGCCAAAGAATAGATCAGAAAATCCAGTATGACAGAGTTTGTGAAAATAGCATACTTCTAGAGCTAAAGCAGCCCTTGAGATTATTTAAAATTTCTATTGTCTCTTAGTCAAATGGACAGTCTTTAAACATATGCATAAATCTTAAAATAGGCAGACAAGATAATGGTAGGTGAAAGAAAAGTCCATCTTGGTTTCTTCTTGAGCAAAGTCTCCAGCAAACCAAGTTTGCTATTTTCTACCTCTTCCAAGGAGTGAGCCACCTCCCCTGGGTATATCCGCTCTCATGTATTTGTTGCTTAGAAAACATAGCCACTGGCTGTGACATCTAAATGAAGGTATACCCAAAAGGAGATGGCTTGGCCTAGAGAAAAGAGCGTAGGATTTGAAGTGAGGTGTATCTAAACTTGAATTCTGAGGCACTTTCTTGTTGTGGGACCTAGAGCCAGGGAAATCAATAACAACTTTGGCCCTTGCTTTGCTCATCTGCTAAATGGGAAAATAAATACCAATCATTGGCGATTGCTAGAAAAGTTAAATTATTTTAGGTATACAAAGTACGTTACACGTAGTGAGCACCCAGTACCACTCATTTCTATTTCTTGTGCATTTTAAACCACTGTGTCAAACAGGATCAAAAGATGTGCTATTGATGATGCATCATGCTATTGAGAATGGAAAAGGATTCAGGAGGTTTTTCTAACCACACTTAAACTATCATTTTACAGTATGTATGGACCTCTCGAATGGGATATTTTATGTATAAGTCACAAGTTCGTGATTAATTATACAAGAGTTCCTTTTCCATTAAAAAGGTTAAAAGGTACTCAGATGTTTCTTGGATGCCTCCTCTTTCATCAGACCTTACCTGTAATCAGCAAAATGTCTTTGTGTTAATAGATAATAAGGTCCATGGAATGAAATTTCCCCTATGGGCGAAGATTTTATTTTTATTTTTGTGAAAGAAACTACCATGCAGGATGAGGTCTGGAAACCCAGTTGGCATTTAGTAGTAGGTATCCTGTATGCCCTTTTTTTTACTTACGAGTCTTCTCTGGTCTGGCCCTTGTCTACCTCCCCAGCCTCCACACTCACTAGTCCAGCCCTGATTCCCTATGTCCTGGCCCAACTGGGCTTCCAGTTCCTGAAGGTACCATGCTTCTCCAACCTTGAGGTCTTCACATGCTGCTCCATCTATCTATAAGAACTTCTCCTTTTCAAAGAGTTAAATTCTGCCCATCCTTCAAGTCTGATTGAATAGAACCTCCTTCCAGCAAACCTCCCTGACCCTCTGTTTCAGTTATCTGTTTCCGTGTAACAAACCTCCTCAAAACTCAGTGACTTAAAATCACCACCATCCATCTGCCCATGAATCTGCAATGGAGTTGAGCATCCTTGGGGACAGCTTTTTTCAGCTTCACATGGCACTGGATCAGCTTGACTGAGGCTAGAGGGTCCAACACTGCTTCACTCATATGTTTGGCACCTCAGCTGGGATAGCATGCTGGGTCCTTCTACTCCCCTGTGAGGTTCCTCCAGCTGGACTTCTTTGTATGGTGGTTGGCTTCCAAGAGGATGAAAGCAGAAGTTGCCAGCCATCTTAATAACAATGCTTAGAAGACACATGATATCCCTATTTTCAAATTCTACTGATGAAAACAAAGCAGTCAGTCCAGATTTAAAGGAATGAGAAATAGATCGTATTTTTCGGAGTGGCAAGTGCTTAGAGTGATGGGAGGAAAAGCTGGTGGCCATCTTTGCATCAGTCTCCCACATACTCTTAGATGAATTCTGATTATTATGTTGAGAACCACTCTCTTCTCTATAAAAATTAAGCAGTCATAAGTACTTGTTCAATGTCTGTCAACATTCTCCCATCGCCCCCCATACTAGCCAATAAAAGCTCTTAGAACAAGAATCCTGCCCCTATTCACTGCTAATTATACACCCGGAGAGAATGAATGAATAATGAATAGTAGATGAGCAAGCTGTCTTCCAGACACACAGTACAAAGAAGTTACATCCATGTAATACATGTAATTTTTCTTTCCTGGTGATCATAAGCTTGATATTTATTCATGTGGCTCTTCCTCTCCTCTGGAAATATTGACAAACATCTCATGAGGATTGAAATTTAATATTCTCTAAGAACACAGAGAAGCCCAACAGTTCTTAAAAGTGCTTGGAAAACTCTGACTCCTCAGAAGGGAAAGGCAACCATCATGTTGTCAGCAATCTGTCCTCAAGTTATTGCAACATGCCTTGTTTTCTGGAAAGTCTTTACTGCAATATTAGAATAACTTGCCTCTCTGTTGTTTGCCTGTCAGTGGATGTTTTGAAAACACATTGGAAAATCCCTTCCCCTGTCCCCATTTGTCTTTTTTTCTAACATTAACAGAAAACAGAAGGGGATTTTTTTTTTTTGAGAACTCCAAAACCAAACATGGCTATGCAGCATTCATGGGAGTTTGTTTTAGAAGCTCATATTTCAAATGTTAAATTAACTACAGGCTTATGAGAATTAAAAACAGAGAAAAAATCTTAAAATCAGAAAAAAAAGAGTAAGTCAGGGAAATCAATCAATGTGTATTTCTTTTGATGTGCTTTTCCATGAAAACAGAACAGGATGTGAGGCACAGGGAAATTGGGACTTTGTCAGCCAGAACAGGCCTTAAAAAATCTGGTTTTGACCTATGAGTCATTTGAAGCACAGATGCCAAATGTGAAGCTGCTACTGGTTGCTGCCCATCTTCTCGACCTCCATCTGCCTGGCCAACTGAGCTGAGCCAGGAAGGATGACAAGCAGAAGTTGGATTATCAGACACCCTAGCATTGTGTCTCCTCTGTACATCTATCATGATTAGGTGCCAGGAGTGTCTGTAAGCATTCCTACGATTAAATGAATGCCTGTTGGCAATAAATTCTTGTTCATTGTGTTTTTTTTTAAAAAACAGCTTTTAGTAAGGAAGAACTCTGAATAGTCTCAACTCACCTGTAAATATATGTGTGTGTGTGTGTGTGTGTGTGTGTGTGTGTGTATACAGAGAGATGCATATGTGTGTATGTCTATATGTATGTATACACATAAATGTGTGTCTGTATAAATTTTCTTATTAAGCAGGTTGAACAGACAGTGTTGAACCTCAAAGAGTGCTGGGAAGCTTGGCCTCTTAAATCTTAAGCTGCATCTCAGAGCTGAGAGCAGCATGTTTTCAATTTGGATTTCTAGGCCTGAGTTCAGCATTTATTTCTTTGTAAACACATATAAACAATGTCTCCAGGCAACCATCATTCACCAAAAGCAACAAGTTCTGGAAAGCAGAATAATGACTTTCATTTTAGTCTTTGCTGCTTAGAAAATCTCTCCCCCTCTAAGGCCACTCCCACCAGCTGCCCATACACATTCCCTAGTGAAAGCAATTGTAGTGTATAGGTTTTCTCTTCACCAAAGAGTGAAATATTTCTTGAGCCTTAATGTATTAAATCAGAGGCAAAAGTCGTCACAAAATTCCATCAGATAGTACCTTAAATTGTCTGGTCTTTTCAACCAACATACAAGTCAAAGGGTCCGGCATTTTCATTGGCTTCCAGCATCATCTGCCTGAGCACAGGTTGCTTTTATTGCTGCATGGTTGCCTAGCAACCTGCCACCAGTCAGCCCAACTCCTGGCTTATATCAAAGTTATTTTTTTTTCTTGTGTGCCCCACAGTAGCAGGAGCTGAATACCCTCCAACTACAAGGGTGACTTAGAAGTGCCTTAGAAGATCATGCCTATCTGTGAAGGCCAAGATGTGGAGTCCGTTACCATGAGAGGTAATGGGAAACCAGCGTCATTTTGAAGCAGGGTTATGACAAGATCAGAGCTGAATCCTGCTTAGGAGGTTATGAGGTAACAGCACAGTGGTGACCATGAGATTAGGAAAGAAGGCAGAGGACAAGCTCGTGGCAGCAGTCAAGCAGCATCAGGCTATGTGGGCTCTGGGGACACCCAAGGTGCATGCATGCTTCAGGTCAAGGGTGGAGCAGCAAGTAAGGAGGGAACCGTAAGTGCTACTCTGGGAATACTCAGTCTGAAGTGCTGGAGGAATCATGAAACCAAAATGCCCACCTTCTCCCCAAGCAACCCCCAGGAGGCCTATTCCCGGAGACTATCCTAGGAGCAGGTGCTTCATTATGAAACTTCTTCAAATCACAAAAATCCCATAAGGCAGTGGATACACTGGAATGGCTTCTAGTGACCTTCCCTGATGGCCTGTTATGCCACCACCCACCAACACTGCTGTTTTATGGCCCAGGCTGAGCCAAACGCAGCATCTCCTCCCACCAATTGTGTGGTTGGTCTGAGGGTCAGGGTTTCTGCACTCAGAAACCAGAGAAATTCCCTGGAAAGGCCTGCAAACACGTTCCCTGTCATTGAAGGCTGTCATTTTCAGCAGAAGATGAAACTACTGTTCAGCGATCATCAAAGAAGAGAATCTGACCTGGAGGTGATCCATCTAACTCTGAGGCCAGGTCTTACCCAGGCTTGGTTACATGAGCTACTAGATTCCTGTTTTTGGAGTTAAGCAAGCTGGGCTTCTGTCACTTGCAACTTAGGGAGCCCTGTGTGGTATTGTATTGCCATTTGGATTTTATAGACAAGGGAACTGAGGCTCAGAGGTTAACGAAATCCCTTATCATACAAAAACATATGTTAAAATGCATGTTTTCAGCCTAGGTTTGTCTGAACTACAAAGCCAGTATTTTCTTTATACCATTTTCCCTTCTAACTAGTACTCCCAGCTGTAGTCCTGCAATCGTTGCTTTCAAGAGAAGTGGCAAATAAACAGATGTGTTCAGATTTCAACACATGGCCCCTAGAATTCTAGTGAAGCCATCTGTGACACTGTCTAATGCCTGATGCCATAAAAAAAACTAGAGATATGCTCATTTTACAAATGTTCTCCCTCCTCTCCAAACAGTAACTCTTCCGTCTGTTCCAGTTTTACAAGCAAAGCACCCACTTTCAGCTTGAGAAGAATCAGAGGACAGGCTATTCGCAACCTGCCACTTAAAGGAAACAGTAGGGAACGCTGAGCTTCAAGGCACAAATCCTTATTAAGGATCAAGGATAGAGACAGGGACAGGTGTGCTGAAGGAGGCAAGTATCCACCCTCCTGCTCTCTAAGAACTGGAACTGACTCAGAATTTGAAGAAAGTGTGACTGGAATGAAGTTGTTGCATAAGTTCACAGAAACTTTTTTCTTGAATATTCCTAGTAGCATGACTCAGTTCCAGCAACAGGCAACCTTTGAGCCTGTTTGTTCCAAGCTTCAGATTCATAGGGGACCAAGAGTACTTGGCACAGCATTGATCAAGATCCAATTCTAAGTCAAGCCTATGGTGGAGACTAGGGTGACGTAGATCAACTAGGACCCTGAGGGAGGATGGGTGAAGGTGAGTCAAGCAAGTTATGTCCACTGCAGCATGAAGTGAGCCCTGGAGACAGTGACAAGGTACTGTTAAATACTGTGCAGGCAAGGCCACATAGCTCATGGCAGTGAGAGATGATGGCAGATATTACCCATTTGTGGGCAAATGTCTGATGGAACTTGGAACCCTGGGGGCATGCAGCAAAAATGAGCAGCAATCATAATCAGTGACTCAGCACACATGGCCATAGCTCTGCCCTAAGCTTTTACACTCACTCACTCATTTAATCCTACCACCACCCTACCAACAGGCACTATGACATTACTCTAGTGAGTAAACCAAGCAGAGAGATTAAGCAATTTGCCCAAGGTTACATACAGAGGAGAGCTGGTTCTGAGCTTCGAGCCCAGACAGTGACTCAAAGGGCCTGCACCTACCTGTATTTTTACTCATCAACTGGGGTAATGAAATGGATTTAGTGCTCTTATGGGGGCCCCATCTGTAATCACAGATGACAGTCAGGCCTACTGGGGCCCTTTGTTTGTGCTTTGTTGTTCTTGCTTCCGATGAGCCTCATTTACCACTTGATAAACACATTTAAACAGTAGCTTAACAGCAAGACTTAGAAATTCTTCACTCTTCAGGGTCCACATATATCCTTAAGTATGAAAATACTCACATTCTCATGACTGTAACAGCCTTTCTCTATCAGAGCCCTGTCCCAGTGATCTCAAGCGTGTCCCATAACATGCAAACAACCAGTTCAACATACAGATGATCAACTGTGTCATTGGGCATGGGGCTTATCCAAATGGTACCAAAGTCTGGACGTGTATGTTCACAATATCATAATGTCCTTGCTAGAGGATGCCTGATGCATGTCGGTATTTCATGGTTATTCCGAAGTTGCTGCTATTGTTTCTTCTAGTCTTCCTCTGGAGTCTTCTTATCAGTGCACAAGGCATTTACTTTAGAACCAGGCCTTAAGCCATGCTCATATACATCTACTAGGGGCATTTCTAAGCCAAAAGCATGGATTTTTATAAATGCATATGGAATTGGGAATGGGACTGAGGGTGATGAGGAAGCAATTTGTAATGGCAGGTTTTCAAACAGATTAACCCTAAAGTGTGCTAAAGAAGAATGTCTTCAGGGAATGGAATATTGAAATCCCACATGCATTAATAAGTAATCTTTACCCAAGAAGAAGTATGGTCTGGGATTCCTGTCATGAAGATTTGCCATCTACTTCCTGCATGTTTGGCTAATTATATTTTCTTAGCTCCCTTTAATTATACAGACCAGATGCTTTATGACTAGAATTAACACAAGAGAAGAAAGAGCATCAAAGACAAATTGTCTATGACGAAGAGTCATAAACTGAAAGAAACCAATATATTAAGCAGTCTAGTCACTATCACACTTCACTCCCTGCAGTCCATCTTCCCAGTCCAATTAGTTCTAACGCTGGGTACAATGGTAAGCATTTTTAAAAATCAAAGCCAAAGTATTCTGGTTGGTTTAATGCTTTCCTTTCTTGCTTCTTTACTTTTTTTGGAATAAGCAGTAAAGGAAAACATCAATGTTAATTTCCACATCCTTTCATGGAAAAATTCATCAGCTACAGAATGAGGTACAGAAAAACCCCTTGGTAGTGCTTATTTTTAAAAATTAATTGTCAGTTATACAAGTAATACATGAATACCTTCTCCTTGTAAAGAAAAGAAATCGTGCTGGTTCAAGTCCCTTTCGAACAATACCCCCAGGACCCTCACCACCCTCATCTCCCCAGGGACAAGCATGATTTCAGTGTGTTTTCTTCCAATCTAGTTATTTACAGAGGTGGTCATGTTCCATTTACGAGGGGGTTCCCGTCCACTGTTCAGAACAGCCAAGTTTATGATGGGCCTTGTGAGAGAGAGAAGAAAGACTTGGTTGGGTAGGCTGCCTCTGACTCCCAACTCTGTAGCCTGTTCTGTGGCCCACTTTGAGTAGACCCCATGACTGCTCTGCAAAGGGAGTTAGCAGAACCCACCCCTGGCATTTTTTTTAATGGTTTATTTTATAAATTTCATTGAATCCCTTCTAAGTACCAGGAACCTGGACAAGCTGCCTGACCTAACACAGCTTGCAAAGAAATAAGCAGTCAAAGTACAACATGATAGGGAGCACCCTGAGGATATGCAGGGGTTTCCCTGCACCCCGGAGCCAGGGAAGCTCCCCGAAAAAGGTTATGGCTAAGCTTCTATCTGAGAGATGAGAAAGATCAGGCAGAGAAGAGTTTGGGGTAAGAAGGGTCAATGTGTGGAGGTGGAAAGTAGAAGTAGAAGCCATTTTCCAGACAGAGAAATATAGGGACTGGAGTGGTGGCTTAGCAGTTCCGGCGCTTGCCTGGCATGCACAAGGATGCAGATTCAAACCCGAGCACCACACGCACAACAAAGAGTCAGGACAACAAAAGCCAAATGAAAAGTAAATAAAAAATGGATTCTCTCTCTCTCTCTCTCTCTCTCTTCTCTCTCATGGTCCCTCCTTCTTTAAAAAAATGTATAATATAGGATTTTTTTAAAAAGTTCAACAAAATAAAATATAGTTGAAACACAGAATCATAGGGGACATGGAAATGAGGTAGGAGAACTGGGCAAGAACCATAACATACAATGTAAACAAGTAGGGACTAGTTCTGAAGAGGGGGAACCACTAAATCTAACCATTTGCCTGCTGGGCTCAGATTTGCCCTGGAAATGGTATGTGCTAGTAATATTAGCTTTTCATATTATGTTCCTTTAGCCAACATAACCAGCACCATCTGCAGAGACCACTATCCAAGAGCCAACTTCCAAGAGCAGAAGAAAGAGAAGCCTGGCTGGGGTGGGTGGGGTGATGGTGACCAATCAGTACGCTCTCAACCCAAACATTCCATCCCAGAAGTACTTTTGTAGTCCAACTGTGACTTTCAGCTTTTTTCTTCCCTAAACCCAAAGACTTGAGAAATAAGTAAAGGGGACAAGACAGGGAGATTGCAGGAATGCAGGATCCAGAGACTCAGGGACTCTAGGCCATCATTGATACTGTCCTACTGTGCAACTCTATGCTGCCTAACTAAGCCCTCGACAGACTCATGAGTGGGAGCATCCAGCTACAGAAGCCTGGCTCTGTCTGGCTTGCTCCCCCGGATGCCTAAAGCCTTATTGCTCTTGCTGGGCATGTCTCAGCACAGGAATAGGAACTTAAAGAGGGGCAAAAGACCTGCAACGTGTGCCCCCCACCATCTCTCCTCCTCACCCTCTCCATGTGTCCAGTCTTTATAATGAAGTTGACAGTAGGGAGTAGGGGTTGGTGAAGAGGGTGAACATTATCATTTTTTCCCACTCAAACATTCAGTGATTCCTGTGTTTTGCGAACCTGCCCAAAATCAGTTCAGGAGGGTCCACTGTCTCTCAGTTTCCCTCTGGGAAAATCACTCCTTTTCCCAGGGCTGGGCAGTACACTGCATCAGGCCAGATGTTGGCATGGGAACAAAGCCACAAGAACAACCAGCAGAGAGTCCGAGGTAAAGTGTCAGGGGATCCTTTGAAGTAGTAATTGATGCATTTTCCTTCTCCTCATTAAAATCAAACCAAACTTGCAGTGCTGGGGAGGGGAAAACACAAAGGAGCCCCATGAGAGCAGTTGACTTTGAGTTTCAAAAGAGTCTTGAGGTCATGGCTTCCAATGTAAGAACCAAGTACTAAGGTGGCCATTGGGGAGAAGTAGATTTCTTTGGATGGAAAAAGCTTGACCTTAAATATTTGGTTCCAGATGTAGAGGATTCAGGACCTACAACAGGGTTCAGCAAACTTTTATTTTTTATAAAGGGCCAAATAGTAAATGCATAGGGTTTTGCAGGCCATACAGCCTTTGTCTCAATTGTTGAACTCTAGAAGACAGTTCTGGACACATGAATAAATAGGGGTGACTGAGTCACAATAAACCTTCATCTATAAAAACACCCTGCAAGGGTTGGAGCAGTGCCTCAGCAGTTAGAGTGCTTGCTTGGCATGTGCAAGGACCTGTGCTCAAACCCCAGCACCACATACACAACTAAGGTTAGGAGAAACAAGGGCCAAATGAAGAAATAAATAAAATTGATTCTCTGTTTCTCTCTCTCACTCTCTCCCTCTTTCTAAAAAAAAGAAAGAAAGAAAGAAAAAGAAAAAAAAGAAAAACACCGCAGCCAGATTTGGAGATTTGGCACACAAAACAGTTTGCCAACACTTGTCTAGAGTGTATTTCAGACACCAGAGAGCAAGGAGCAACAAGATCCTTTTGTAGGCTGGGAAAAAAAGTTCTGGAAGGGATCAGAAGAGGAAAACCAGAAAGTTTAGATGCTGGTGTGGCCTTCATCTCTCTCTGCATCTCAGTGTTGAAACAGTGGAAGACGGAGTTGGTAATAAGTATCTTGGATGTGCTTGGGGATTTGGCAACAGAGGTCCCTTGCGCCAGCATATTCTGCCTGTGACCATGGAAGGAGACAGTCTCCAAAGAGCACCCACAAACATAGGATGGCCAGGGGTGGTGGGTGTGGCAGGCAAGGTCTGAGTCAGGCCTCCCACAACTCCTTCCTTCCTTCCTTAGATACCAAAGGGCAAAGAGAAAGCCTGCACTTTCAACATACCTGAGTAGGGCCATGGAAAGTGGCTCTGGAGAATTCTGAGCTGGCCAAGAGGATGCTGAGGGGTGAGATGAACAGACCCCAAACTGGAGCCAGGAGGTAGACAGCACAGAGGGAAATCACCTGGGGCTGCAGCCAAGTAGGTTCTGGTCGGCAGAGGAAGCCCATCCGGTTCTGAGAGCCTTGCCAAGAGAATGTGCAGGTGACATCAGGGGAAGAGCCTTAGAGGACCAAGGCCTCTTCCCTGACACCACCTGTAAGGATGTCTGATGTTAGCCAAAGCTCTTAGAGCGTGGATGACTGCTGCATGGGAGGGAAGAAGGGAAAAGAGGAATGCAGAGATTATCTGAGTATTACACCCAAAGAGACAAAGCATCAGTGATGGAATAACCTTGAATTGGCAAGATTAGCTTTTCCAGCACAGACTAAGAAGGGTGTCTTTGAGAACTAAGGTTGAGGGCTGGGGGAAATGGTGGCTCTGTGGTAGACAACTAGCCTGGCAGGCTTGTGGCCTTGAGGGGATGGGTGGGGGGAGGGAGCACACAAACTAAACTAAGGGGAAAATAAAGATGTTTGGGAGCACCAGACTGTGACTATGAAATTGAACTCATACGCCATGCCTTCTCCGTTTTTATAGCTCCGAATGTGTGTAAATGTAAAGTGCATTTTGAAGTGGTCAATCCCTGTTTCCCGAGAGAGCTGAGGGAGCCTAGGGAAATGAAGTCGCTGCTTGTCCTCTGCCTATCACATCGTGCTGCAGGCCCCAGCTCTGCACCACAAGCCTGTTTAAACACCTGGGCATCTTCAGTGGAATATTTGAAATAGATGGAATACTTAACAGCATTTGAAGCTGTTTCTGTGTTTTCATTCTCTCTCAGTTTATTTTCCCAAAATGACTCTCAAAATTTGGGGTGGTGATTAGTATGGAAATTTGCATAGAAAATGCACAATTGACATGAAGTGGTTAGGATTAGATGACTTGCTCCATTACCAGAGAGAGAAAGTGCCTTTCCTGCTCAGGGAGAAGATTCTGGAAACCTTGTAAAAGCCAGGCCATCTTCCACATTGCAAGGGGAAGCCTCTGCTAATTAATGACAGAACATCCAAAAGGAAGACGCAGCAGCATAGTGGGCATAGATAAAGGCAAAATCCTAACTTCTAACATAAGTCGTGACAGTTTTTACCGACAGCAGAGCAGGGACCTATTTCCAGCATCTGAGAACAAATTCCACTAACTACAACAGCTTTAGAATTAGACAATAAATAAATTGATGGCCTGAAAGCATTAGTTTTCTACTGTTGCTATTCCAAATCACTACAAATTTAGTGGCTTTAAACAAGCTGAATTTATTACTTCACAGTCCTGAAAGTCAGAAGTCCTGCCATCAAGGTGTCGGCAGTTTGATTCCCTTTCAAGGCTCTACGGGAGGATAGTTTCCTCAGCCTTTGCAGCTTTTAGGGGCTGCCTGCAGGAGAGGCTCAGAGCCTCTTCCTTGTGTGGCTCCAACCTGTGTCTGTCATCACATCTCCTCCTCTCTTACCTCCTGCCTCCCTCTTGGAAACACCCTTGTGAATACACTGGAGTCATTGGAATAATCTCCCACCTCAACATCATTAACTTAATCACAGTAGCAAGTCTCTTTTTCCATGTAGGGTAGTGTACTCCCAGTTCCCAGGGATTAGGACATGGACATCTCTGGGTGGCCATTATCCAGATTAGTTCTGAATGAGGAACTCACAAGTCTGGACCAACTAGAAAGTGCGCATCTACACCACTTTTTCCGTTTTCCTTTCCCCTTGCCCCAACATGTTCTACATACCATCAGAGATTACCAAAATACAATTAGAAAAGAAATGAAATTGAGATGGGGTACTGTCATGGGCATGTCACGTGCTGGGAAGTGCAGTTCCTACAATTAAAATGCCTTGGATAGGACTTTTCTAGCTCTAGAAGAACCACAGGGAGATGTGTTCTAGGAGTTGTCATCTATCATGCCTGCCGCTGCCAAGGTATCTAAGAACCAAGATGGAAATAGGGATATAGCTGCCTTAGCCAGAGATAAGATAGGAAGACAGGTATTGTACATGTCCCTCTGCCATCCATCTAAGAACCTAGAAAGGGCTCTGGGCTCCCCTTCCGGTTTCAATTCTTCAATCCAGGTGTCCATATGCACAGTTCTGAGAGATCTTTTCATATCTGAACCACACCCAAGAGCTAAATTCAAGTTCTATCCTTCACCATTCTTTAAGACTCTGCCAATCACAGCATCTGAACAAGGTGAACTTGATGAAAACCTCACAGTTACCTGCAGCCTAATTTCACCATATCTATGTGGCTGAGAGAAACTCAGGACTTGAATTTAGATTAATGAAGTCCTGGACTAAAAGTACAATGCTTTACCTTTATCCACAGCACTGCTTTGTGCAATCAGCCATAGTCTGAAAATATTAAACAGAAATTTTTGGAAATAAGCAACTCATAAATTTTAAATTGCATACCAGTAACGATAGAATTCTTCATCATTCCCTCCCATTCCATTCCATCCCACTCAGGATAAAAGTCATCCTTCTGTTCAGTGTATCTATATTATGTAAGATATATGTCTTTTCTGTCAAACTTGAAAGATTGTGATGTATAATCTACAACCTCCATTTTAGATTCCCCCTCCCCCTTTGAAGATAGTAACTCTCTCACCTGTGTCCGCCCACCTGTGTCTGCCCACCTCCTTCCAATGACCCCTTCCGGTACCCAGCCATCTTCTTCCGGCGAACTTGGAATCCCTACTACCTTCGCCACGTGTGCGGCGACCCCCACCCCCATTCTCTCCCAGTCGCCGCCTGCTTCCTCTTGCACCTGCCTCCACCTAATCACAGCCAATCGTGCAGACTGTGCACCTGAGCTCCTCCAATTAGGGCGAAGGGCAGTATTGCCCTCACTCCCTTGCGAGGCTGCCAGGCGCACATTTTTCTTTCGCCCTTCGGCAGAAGTAAAATTTCTGCCTTGCTCACACACACTCGACCACGTGTTTGATTTCATTTATAACAATTATTACTACCCAGCCATTGGTCACTTAGTAGCATAAGTTATCAGAGACCCTTATTTTATGTATTAATGGCCTCAGAGCACAAGAGTAAGATGCAAAGGAGGCCCTGAGGCATAAAACATGGAAGGAGAGATTGCCTCTGATGCTACGAACAGCATGTTAGAAACATATATACAGGATTTGGTGCCATCCGGGGTTTCAGGCATCCGCTGGAGTTTGGAATGCAGCCCCTGAGGATAAGTGGGGACTGCTTAAAAATTTTAGCAGTAAACTATGTATTAAAAAATAACATGGCAGAATTGAAAATGAATAAAAAAAGGAATTCCCTCATTGAAAAATACAAGTGGGCAGAAGGCGTAGCTCAGTGTGCTTAGCTTGCTTAAGGTTCTGGGTTCAATCCTCAACCCTCTCCCAAATGCAACACGCAAACAAATTAATAGCCCAGTAGACCAACAGTAAGCTATCCATGGCTAAAGAGAGAATTGGCAAACTGGAAGGTAGAAGAGAAGAAACGTAGAATGCATCACTGAGGAACAGAAAGATGGAAAACGTAAGAGAGTAGAGACCACAAGGATGCAGTGAGAAGCTCTAACCTGTTTTCTGAAATCCCAGAAGAAAGGTGGAGGGATGGGGGAGAGGCCATATTCAAAGAGATCACTGGGATGTGGCTGGCATCAGGATCATCAATATTCATATTCATTCCCTCAGTTAAGCTCCCAAGACCAGACGGTCCAAGTTAGGCCCCCTGTTGGCCCAGAGCACACAAAGATCCTCTAGGGGGCAATGTTGTCCAGCGCCGGAAGCCAGTCTCAGTATCTCAGACCCCAAGAAGCCCGAATAAATCCCTTTACTGATCAACAGCTAGGCAGTTAGCCAGAATGAGAAGAGAGAGTGTTCCAACCTGAAGAAGACTTCTACACAGAGACCAGAAGGCAAAAGAGAAAGAGATGAAGACTGAGAGTGAGAGAGAAAAGGAATGACTCTTAAAAACAGAAACAGGTTCCGTGTGCCTGAGGCACTGAGAGGGATGAGGCGGTGATTAGGACGAACCAAAGACCAGGGGGCACCAGGGGCTAGGGGTGTAGTCCCCACTCAGTGGTGGAGTACTTACCTTGCATGCACAAGGTCCTGGGTTTGATGCCTAGTACCCCCACACCCATCCCCAAACACATCTACATAAAGGACCTCTTGGGTCGCTTTAGTCAATGGATTATGGAAGCTACTGAGAGGGCAGTGATGTGATCAGAATTACAAGTTAGAAGAACCACTCTAGGTAGAGCATGGAGAACTGACTGGAGTGGGGACCGGGCACCGCTGGAAGGTTGTTGTAAGTCACCAAGGCGAGAGCCAAATGTGACCTGCTCTAGGTAAAGGCATGTAAGAAATGGCAATTTCTAATGTTGGCAAGGGTGCTGAAAACAGGCATTGTCAAACAAAGCTGTTGCGATAGTTGACACAATTTAGGAATATGTAACACATTTAAAGATTGATATACTCTTTGAGTCAGTAATTCCACTTGTAGCATTTATCCTAAATAAATTAACAATGTACAGTTCATCTTGGTATTAATTATGAGGAAAAATACTGAAAGCAACCTAAATCATCCAACAATGGGGAACAAATAAATGTATGCAAGTTAATATTTTTGAGTATTCAAAACCATATCATAAAAGATTTACTTTCTTTATACATTCATATTTTAAATTTTTTTCTGTAATTAACATGGATTGTTTTGGAATTAGAAAAAAACTATGAAAAAATGTTTAGAATTTATGAAGAAATTTACAAAAATTCACAAAAGAACACAAGGAATGAGTTCCCAAAATAAAACTTATAAAGGAATACACTTTGCCATAACATAATAAAATTTAAAAGTAATATAGTGTGTATAGTGTTCCACCCAGGACAGATGAGGGTACTATCACATGTCATTTATTTCTTATGTTAGTTAGAAGGGATTTGCATCCCCATGTTGCAGACTAGTAGGAAGTCGTGGACTCCGTTCTTGGACCTCCCCCTTATTTACTGTGGGTTCCTTACAATCACCTAAGGACTTCATTTCAGGATGCTCAAAAAGGAAAACAGACAGGATTTTATTCTCAATCAGAGAAGAATCTGATTTCTTTCAGCTGCTACTGCCTTTCCACAGTTTCTCCTCACTACACAAGGCACTTTTGCCAGCCTGTTTTCTTCCTTCTGCCCTGCACTGCTGGTCCCTGTTGTCCTAAAATCATGGCCCCAAGTCAAGGTCCTTCAGAGGAGAGCAGCAGCATGAGCACACCCATTTTTCCCACATCCTGGGAACCCAGGATCGCAGCTCTTGGTATCTGGGTCTGTCACTCACAACTGCTTTTCTCCTACGACTCTGGGGATGCTTTGTAAAACAGGATTCCATCATTCTGTCTTCCCCAAACCAGTCTCTGTCCCCAGGCATGGAGATCAGGCCAGGGCCTAGGTGCTTTCCTTTTTCATCCATAATCACACATTCTTCCACCTTCTTCCTGCAATTAAAAGTTTATCACAGGGGGCTGGAGGGGTGGCTCAGTGGTTATGACACTTGCCTGGCATGCGTGAGTATGCAGGTTCTTCGAACCCTAGCACCATGTACACAACAAAGTGTCAGAGTAAAGAAAGTCACATGAAAAACTAAAATAAAGATTGCTTCTTTCTCTCCCTCTCTCTCACTGTCCCTCTTTCTTTAAAAAAAAAAAAAGAAAAGAAAAGAAAAAAAAGTTCATCACACAAGAGGCCTGGATAGTCCATGATCAAGTGCCAAATATTAGGGAGAGTCTCTCTGCCCTAAGCAGAGTTTCCATTCTTTCCAGATGAGTGACAATTCCTCAAGGACAAATCAGAAGACCTTCAGCTAAAACAGCAGGGACAAAAGCACAAAGATCCTCTGACCTATAAAGATAACAAGAATTTAAAAGAAAGAATCCCAGACACTTAGGGGGGAAAAGCACCAAAACTCTCCTATATAACTCTTGGGGCAAAATGGACTAAAGTGTAGCTTACAGACGATAAAACACTCTTATCTAAAATGTATGGAATGTCATCAAAACTGTGGTCAGAGACAAACAAATAGGCTTAAATTTTGTCTTAAAAGAAGAAAAGATAAAAATCAATTCATCATTCAACTCAAAACTTAGAAATCTAATCTAGAAAACCTAAGGAAGGATAAGGTTAATGAATCAGAAAACAGAAACTATAAATTGATCCAAGGCCTGTTTCTTTAATAGGAAAAAAATAGCATGAACAGCAGGTAAAACAAAAACCTCTGATAAGCCTAATTTGTGAAAGAAGCATAAAACATTAAAAGAACAGATACTCTTAAAATTGTCAGCGGAATAGACTCTATTAACAGAAAATGTAAATTATGAATATTTATTTGAGATAGTGAAATGGAGCATGCTTGTACAGAAGATAATCTTTAATATGAACATTGGCATTTTGTGAGCAGCATTGGCTTTGTTTTACCCAGGTGGCTTTGGGGGATGCAGATCTGGATTCTGGGAGCCAAAGAAAAATGGAAAGACCCTGGATGGCTACCACTAGGGGCGCTCTGATTAGGAAACTCTGCAAGCCAGGCCTTTTGGACTCCAGAAATGAGTGAGGTGCACTTGAAGGGCTTCAGGGCTGTAGGAAATAGCCACCCCGATTCTGAAATGCATGTGGCTGTGCCAAGGGTTGAGAATAGGTAAGGCAATATCGACAGCAGAAGACCAAGTACCAACGATTTGAATTTCCAAACACCAAGACAGATAAACCATAGCAATGAAGACAGGGCGGCATTTCCACAAAGGTGAACAAATAGGGCAGAATAAAGATCAGAAACAGACCCACAAGTGACCAGAACATCAGCTTAGGACAAAGCGGGCAAAGCAAGGTGCTCTGCAGAGGAGAAAGGATGGCCATTTCAGAGGAATGGCAGTGGGTCAGCTGGATACTGGGAAGAAATGTGCCTTGACCCCTCCCTCACAACCTCAACAAACAGGAGTTCCGGAGGAACTGAGAGCTGAGTGTGCACAGAGAAAGCTTTGGGAAGAAAACACAGACCATCTCTGAGTCCGCGGCCACTTCATCCTCTCCTCTGCAAAGGATTCTGTTTTGTCATAAGCTAATTTTTCTGACCACATGTGGGTCTATTTCTGAATTTGATTCTTCCCTTTTGATCTATTTGTTCATCCTGTGGGAATACCTCAGATTTAATTGCTGTGACTTTACATGTCTTGGTGTTTGGGAATTCGTGTCTTTATCATAAAAGAAAACATTTTTCTTCACCATAAAAGAAAAAAAATGAAAATTTGAACTATGTTAAAGTAGGAACTTCTGTTCTTCAAAAGACATCACTGGGGCTAGAGCGGTGGCTCAGCAGTTGGAGCACTTGCCTGGCATCCGCAGGGACCCATAAGTGTAGGAGTGTGGGAGAAACAAAGGCCAGATGAAAAATAAATAAAATTGATTCTCTCTTCCTCTCTCTCTTTCACTCTCTATAGAAAAAGAAAAAAAAGATGTTATTAATAGAATGAGGAACTAACCACAAAGTAGAAGATATTTGCAAACCATATATCCAGCAATGATTTATATCTACATTCATAAAAAATCGTAAAAATCAATACGAACCATAGATGATCAAATGAAAAAGTGAACAAAAGACTTTGACACTTCGTGAAAGAGAATATCCAAATGTTCAATAAACATGAGAATGTGCCTGCTTTCCTTAGCCACCAAAGAAACATACTGTAAAATCACCAGAGATGCCACTATGTATCTTCAGAATGACAAAAATGAAGAGGGAAATACCAAGTATTGGGGAACAACCATAACTTCCAGGAATTACCGTTGATATGCAAATTGGTTATCAATCACTTTCGAAAATTGTTTGGCAGTATCTACCAAAAGTTAACACGTGACCTACTAATTTCTACTCCTAAGCATGCACTGAACAGAAATGCAAGTGTACATTCACAAAAGACACGTATTAGAGTTTTTATAACCATAATAGTCTTAAGAGGAAAAGCAGAAAATTCTCTATATACCCACTGACAAACAATGAATCGATAAATGGTGGAATATTCATACCATGGAATAGTATAAACCAGTGAAAATGAATGATCTATTCCACATTATGGATAAACTTCATGATGTTGAGTGGAAGAAGCTGGGCAAAATGGTACCTACTGAACACTTCCATTTATATATTAAGTACAAATATAGCTATAACTCATTTATTCTGCTATAAGTCAAGAAAATGGTTCCCACAGAGGAGCAGCCAGTGACTAGGCAGGAACAAGAGAGGGGACCTGGAATGTTGGAACCTTCTGTTTCTTGATCTGGGTGCTGGTTCCATGAATGTGTTCAGTTTGTTATGATTCGCTGAGCTAGGTGTATGTATGTGTGTGAGTGTGTGTGTGTGTGTGTGTGTGTGGTATGTACACTTTCGAGGATGTACATTGTTTTAGTAATTTTTTTAAGAGAGAGAGGGACAGTGAGTGAGAGAGAAAGAATCAATTTTATTTAGTGTTTCATGTGGCTTTTGTTGCTCTGACACTTCACTGTGTACGTGGGTGCTGGGGCTCGAACTCACGTACTCGTGCATGCCAGGCAAGTGCCATAACCTCTAAGCCACCGCTCCAGCCCATACTTTAGTAAATTTTCAAACCAAAAATACATGGTGACATTTTGTAGTCACAATAGTATGGCAGAGTTAATATTATGTTCATTATGCAGATGAATGGCTCAGAGAAATTAAATAATGTGTTCCAGGTTACACTGAAAGTATGTGGTAAGTGCCTGAACAGGAAATGAAGTCTTGAAATCCAAGATCATGCTCTGGCTGCTCCTCCATTTCCATTTGATCCTTCTTTTCTCTACCTGACTGTTCTACCGGAATGCCCTGATTTTTCTACTTTACCAGGAAAATTACCATCAGTTTCAAGGGGCAGTTTAATTCCCCTGCTCTGTGAAGTCCTCCCCAGGACTTTTGTCGCCCTTGTCCATCGCCAGCTGATGCAATAGCGATCCTAAACTCAAATTGCCAGTAAGGTCGCAGCAGATAGCATGCATTAGGGAAGCATCTGAGTGCAATTGAGGTGAGGACTGTGACAAAATACAGAAGGCAACCCTCGTCTACAGGAAGGATCAGCTCTGTGGTACCACCTATGGCTATGACTCGGGGATGCAGTATCGAGAAACCTGAAATCTGAGTTTGTATATGAAGTCTTCCTTTTTCATGTTGCTTATAAAAATTAAATTAAAAAAAACCTATCAGCCAATCATAGCATGTCTCAGGGCCAGATTTAGCTCATGGGTCCCAAATTGGTGACCTCTGTTTAGAGCTTGGCTAGCATTAAAAGCTGATCAGCCTCTTACCTGGCGGCTGCCCTCTCCCTCCTGCAGATGTTCTTCAGACATGGCAGGCAGGAGTCACATACCAAGGTTTCAAGTTTCCGTTCTCTCTACTTATGCCCCCAAAACATGGGAGGGTGGGGTGGGCAAAACACTGAGGGTCCCCCATAGCAATCCCTTAATGCCCTATGATGTACTCACTCAGAAACTGTTCCTCATTAGTGGGCCAGTTTCTCAGAGAAAAAAATAAGGCAGCATTTGAAATAGAGCGGAATCAGCCACATTGGGGCAGTGTAACTACATCCTACTGGCAGTTGCTAACCAACCACCAGGCCTTCCACAGTCCCAACCCCACAGCCCTGAAGAGGAGCAGGTGATCAAGCAGGCAAATTGGCAGAGGCTTATAGATGACAAAGTATAATTTGGGACACTTTGTTCTCTGGTTTAGAACAAAAATTGAACTTGAAAATAGCTACATCGATGTGTTGAGAAAGAATCGGAGAAGATCAGGGAACAGAGGAAAACACATTATCCTCTGAATATAATTAGTGTTTTTCCCTCATGGATTCCAAAATGGGTAGTTTTCCTTTATGAGTTAGCCAGGTAAGCCATTTTGTCACCAACTGTATTGTGCTTTGGAAATAATCTAAACGGAATTTTATTTTTTTATTAGCAATAAGACTCCAATTTCTTTTTCCCATTCAATAGAGGGAATACCAAATGAACAGAACTGAGCTAACCAAAAAGGTGATTTCCAAAATGCCAACTGTGTGGAAGTTGGAGAGCATTCTTACACAGAACCGAAGTAATGTCTAATAATGAGGTTTATGAGATTTTCAGGGCTGGAAAGGTGGCTTAGCAGTAGAGCGCTTGCCTGGCATGCACTAGGACCTAGGTTGGATCCCCAGCACTACATACTCAACTAAGAGGAGGAAAAAACAAAAATAGATGAAAAAATAAAATGAACTCTCACTCACTCTCTCTCTTAAAAAAAAAAAAAAAGAATTAGGTTTTCACAGCAGATCAAAAGAACCTAGTTAGTTCATTGATAAACTAAAATATTAATTTATAACTCAGAATAGGAAATGGCACTGTCCTAAGAATAACTAAGAACAACTAAAGCATAAAGAAACAAACTGTGTAAGTCAATAACCACCTATTAAATATTTGCTTGTGCAAATTGCAGTTGATTTGCATGTGGTGATTAGATCAGCAGTGGCCTGCGAGAGCAAGTTTAGGTGTGAGAGGAACAACGGCCTGATTAAAGTGGGTAAAGGAAGGAGAGAAAGTGAGACTGAAGAGTCAAGTGAGACTAGGGAAAAGAAGGATGTTGTTGGGACAGCAGGAGGAGGATTCAGGACCAAGGGGCTCAGGCTATTGGAGCTCTGAGTATGCTTTCAGGCGGCTGGAAAGAAACCAACATAGAGAGAGCAGCAGGAACACAGGTGAAAGGGACATCAATGGAGCTGTGTTCTTTGCACTCTGTCACCTGATCTCTGCCTCCTTCTTTATTAAGAGAACCCTGATTGAGACTAGAGCAGTGACTTGGTGATTATAGTGCTTTCCTGGTATGTGTGAGGACACAGGTTCAAACCCCAGCACCACGGACACAATGAAAAGAGTTGGAGCAATGAAAGCCACATGAAAAAACTAAATAGATTCTCTCTCGCACGCTGTCTCTCTCACTGTCCCTCTCTCTCTTTAAAAAAAGAAAAAGAGAGAGAACCCTGATTTTAATCATATCATCAATGCATTAACTACAACACTATATCCCTCTGCCTCCCTTGCAGCTAGGTGTGGCCTTGTAAGTAAGTAGTTGCCAATAGGTTTAAGTTGAAATTTTAAGTGGGTGTATTTAGGGAAATTCTCAACTCACCTAGCAGAAAGTCCTTTGGTCCTTCCTATTGTCAAAAATACAAATGTTAAAAATGTGTAATTTCTACACATTATCTGGGCATACACTAAAGTACAATTGATTCATTAACAAGAGGAGCCAGTAAGATGACAGTTGGCCCAGTTAAAAGAAAACAAAGTAACAACAGCCAAACAACTCCTGAAATAACGATGCTAAGTTAGATTCAAAATTGGCACATGTTCTTCAAGGTTATAGAGCCATCTCTCCTGGGAAAAATTCATGTGCATCTTATCTGTTTTCCTTAGAGTCTAAGCTCTAATCAATGGCAACTAAAGAGTAGGTAATTTCTCAAGAGTCAGCTGACCCTCGGGAGGACACAGACTGTGCTCTAGGATGACTTTGGCAGAACATGCAGTCATCTTCTGCTTTATTTCCAAGCTTTGGATACTTCTCCTGAATACCTCCTTTCTTTCCTGTGATGGGAACATAGGTGCTGGGGCCAGAGTTGCAGTAGCCTGGAGAACAGACACCTTGAACTACAACAGTGGGACAGAAAAGGAGAAGCGCCCAGGGTCCCTGATGCCCATGGAGCCACCAAAGCAACCTGGTACCACCTACTTCTGGAGTTCTAGAAGAAAGACAGAAATGTCTCTTTTACTTAAGCCACTGCTATTTTGGGTTTCTCTTATGTGCAGCCAAATATAATCTAATGGAGTGGGAGGAAGACAAAGAGAAAAATAACTATTTAATAATACTGGAAATTCAGTGAACCACTGTCCTCAATGAGGTTGCCACAGGCAGGGATTCGGGCAGGGAGGCCTCTTGATGAAACCTACCAAAGAAGGTATGGATTTCCAGCCCACAGAAAAGTGAAATGCACTGTTCATGCTGGTGGGGAGTGTTGGCTTCACTATAGTCACGAAGATGAAGAACTAAAGAATACAAAGAAATGGTTAAAAGTTCTCCACAATCTTTGGATAAAGATACCAAATGGGGGCTTGATGAGTTGCTAGGTGGTTAAAGCAATTGCCTGGCATACTCAAGGACCTGGGTTCAAAACACCACATACACCACTAAGTGTTGGAGCAATGAAAACCAGATAGAAAAACTAAATAAAATTGAATCTCTCTCTCTCTCTCTCTCTCTCATTCTCTCCCTCTTTCTCATAAAAAAAAAAGATACCAAATGGGAAATTAGAATACTTGTAAATTTAAGTGTTCCAGGAAGCTTCCTTATTTTCTCAATATAACCTCTTTGGCATTGCTTGCTATACATTACTATATACCTTGTATAATATATACGTGTTATAGTATAAAAATATATCTATATAGTGCTGCCTATTTGATACACTCACACCTACATATTACTTTGCAGAATTGTTCCCCCAAAGCCACATTTGCCCCACTGTTTCGGGCGATTTGAGAAATCTTCTAGAGTGATTGTGACTATCTGTGATTTCTGCCTACAGATTGACAAGAATCTAACCTCCTCCTGAAGATGGGATTCATTCTAAAAAAGCTGAAAGATGATCTGGTCAGAGAAAGGAGCCTCAGAATCAGAGAGGAGGGAGGTATAGAAACAGATCAATTTGTTGGCTAGGAAGTAAGGCAGTAAGCAAGTTCTCAGCAGAGAGCCTCGATGGTCTCAGCGTGGGACATCTGAGAGCAGGCGGGCAACGAGAAATGAAGACTCTTAGGATGCTTGTGCTTTAGAATAGCTGCTCTAGGGAAAGGGCTTGGGAATTGACCTTGTAAGAGGACAAGCAGAAGGACAGGCCTAAACCTCATCCATGACTCAGCTCCCAATTGGCACCCTCTCCCCTCCCCATCCCCAGTCTTTGCCAGGGGGTGAGAAAGAATATATCAAGCAGTTATCCACTAGGCCTCATCCACTAGGAGTAAATGCACTCCAAATGGTAAACAGGATAACACCCAGCAAGGTGTGCAATTTAATTCTATTTGTCTGAGAGCTGAAGTTTTTAGTCACTTGTTTGAAACTTCCTTTAGAGTTAAACTATTCCTTGTGCATAATGGGCACTTAATAAATGCTGAATGATTAGCCAGAAACATGTGATTGAGTGTTTTGTTCTGCAAAAGACATTGGCTAGAAGAAAAAATTGTTGAGAAATGAGCCCTTAAATGGCAATGAATTCAACCCCCACCTCACCTGTGAGTCTGAGGTCTCGGTTGGTGAGGTTTCTTCTTCTTTCTGAAGGCATGCTTTTCCCTTTCTAAGACAATACTTCTTTTTAAGTCAGAAAGAACCAGGGAAAGAAGTCCTGAGAGAAAAGAATTGAGCATGAATGTTCGAACCTTACATAACGGATATTTTTATATCACAATTTAAACCTAATACCATTTTCCTTTAGTGGCTATATTTATTTTCGAGAGCACAGTACTTTAAAATACCATGCTGTGCTAAACTGCTCTCTTCTGTCTAGTCTACCCTGGGACTGTCTGATATCATCAAATGGTTGGCGATATTTGTGTGTTTGGCAGTCGCACTGTTAATGAAGCAATGCAGAGTCTTTTATGGGTAGACAGTGGAAAGCACCCTTTGTCTCCTTCTGGATTTTAGACACAATCAAATCAAAAAGAAGGAAGGAGGTGGAATCCGGTAGTAGCCTTCTAGTCTTGACTACCTCTTTTCATGAACCTGGATCTCAATTTCTTTCTTTCTTTTTTCTTTTTCTGGTTCTGGGGATTGAATTCTGTGGGGCTTAACCACTAAGCCACATTCCCATTTTTTTATTTTGAGACAGGGTCTTGCTAAGTTGCTTAGTGCCTCAGTAAGATGCTGAGGCTGGTCTTGAACTCACAATCCTGTTGCCCCAGCCTCCCAATCTGCTGTGTCACTGTGCCTGGTTGGATCTCAATTTCTTGGTAGTTAAAAGAGGTTTAAGCTCAGTTTGCTATGAGAAGAAGGCAATCAATTCTTTCTGCAAAACTTAAACATTTCACGTACCCAAAGTTAGTTAGCTGAGCCAACATAGTGGAAGACTTCCTCTTTAGGATATGGGCAAAGGGGACCCTGAGAGGAAAATAGTCTGGATTTGGGACAGAGATGGCAGACACAATGAACTGGGTCAGAACGGTCTCCCAAAGTGAACAAACATGAACTTTACACTCATTTTGTGTGATGCAGGCAGCTTTCCCTGATGTACACCTCTGAGCACTTGCATGAAAGCTGTTGATTCAACAAAGCAGAGTCCTCTCATTTGCCTGTGAGCCTCAAATGCAGAGCCAGATCGTCCTCACAGTGTTCCTACTATGTACCAGACTCAGACCAACAAATAAAGAAGGGGGTAGAAGGCCCATGTTTCAAAGCCAATAACCTCAAGAGAGGCCTCAGTCCTGGAGCAGCTTCAACCAGGCAGGAAGCAGCTGCCCCCTGACCCTGCAAGAGGGTCTGTCCCCTGCCTGTAGCAGGTTGAAAAGCCGGAAGTGGAGGTGAGGGTATGCCTCTCCCTCAGAAAGGGAAGAGATACAAATGAATGTGATCGAGCTGGTGTGGGTTCGTGGTGGAAGACTTGCCTAGCACACAAGAGGCCCTGGGCTAGATCCCCAGCATCAAAACCAGAAGGTGACAGAAAAAAATCATAACGCAAAGACGATTAAACTCACATGTGGACGAAGAATAGAAAATAGATTAAGAGCACCCTGGCAAGGAAAACAAGATGCTAAAGAACAATAGCACATGTTTACAAACCCTAGTTTTAAAATACACACACACACACACACACACCATAATAAAAAATTCCCAGACATCAGAAGTTTAATGTGATTGAAGTGCAACTGAATAAGAATCATTTGGGTGCTGTCCCACTGGCTTCCTCCCTTGCCCCCACTGCCAACTCTAGATGCAAAAGAGAGAGAGAAGGGAGAGGTGAGGGTCCTATCAGACTCACAGGAGAGGGCATGGACAGAGTGAGGGATGTGAGCAACCTCGGGGAAAAGAATGAGGCCCCTTACAGTGTGTTACACAAGAGTAGAAGGTTTAATGATTAACTATGAGGGCTGGAACAGTGGCTCTGCAGTTCTAGTGTTTGCCTGGCATGCACAAGTACCCAAGTTCAAACCCCAGCACCATATATACAGCTAAGTGTCGGAGAAGCAAAGGCCAGATAAAAAATAAATAAAAATTATTCTCTCTTCCTCTCTCCCTCTTAAAAAAAAAGATTAACTATGAATTATGACTTTGATTCTTTCAGATTTTTAGAGATTTGAGTAGCTGAAATACCTGTTTGAGCAGGGCTTCTTCAAATAGGAAGCCATTGTCAGACTGGAAAGTATGTGACTTTCTAGGTATTATCCAAACAGAACAGAGAGGCCATCTTATTGTCCCTCTGCAATCCAGTTAAATCATGCAAAACAGAATTGTTCTCTTTGAGTATTTAACATACTTTCTTTGCCTCTCCAGAACAATCATGTGTCAACTTCCACGTAATCCTCATATTATGACAGAATAATGCTACTTTTATTATCCATTTGAAATTAAGCATTTTCATGCAAGGCAGTTTTCCAAGAATATAGAGAATGTTAAACTCTACCATTAGGGCTTAATTCTAAAAGAATATTTAAATCAGTAGTCAAAGAAGATACAGACCACATAGTAAATAAAACAGGTGTGCATGTGTTCACAATATCTTAAAAGGTTGCAGTTGGGCTGGAGCAGTGGCTCAGTGATTACGGTGCTTGCCTGGCATATGTGAGGACGTGGGTTCAAACCCCAGCACCAAGTACACAACAAAGCGTCGGCGCAACAAAAGACATATGAAGAACTAAATAAAATTGATTCTCTCTCTCTCTCTCACTTTCTCTCTTACTGGCCCTCTCTCTTAAAAAAGCTGCAATTAATATGTAGACATTAATATCATCAAATTCAACACATGAAAATATGAAACAGCACAGGATCTTGTAACCCATCTTGAGGAAACTATTCTAACTCAGCAGAATTTGTTAAAAGGGCTTTGTGAGCTTTCAAGTGTGACAAGAGGAAGAGCAAGAAACCAATCAGCATGTTGTTCCTGTCATATCATTGGCATTGAGAGAAAGACGTAATTCAAAAGGTAGAGACTGCAGGGAAAGAAAGCATCCGTGGAGAAGAAATGAAAGATCCATTTTCTAAATATTTTGATATCTATTCTCGACTCTCAGGAAATGGAACCAGGTAGTTGGAAGGAAAGGATGTGTGTTCTGTGTCTTTTCATTTCCATACAGTATTCACTGGCTATCCTTTTTCTTCAAGACTGGTGATTTAAATACATATATACATATATGTGTGTGTGTGTGTGTGTATAGATATAGGTATTTATATATGCATTTATATATAATATCAATCTCAATACATTTGCTATATATTACATATGTCTATATATAATATACAATTCATGTTATATACATGCTAAACATAATATGTATATATGTATATAAACAGATGTATTGAGATAACATTTAAAGTGTCAATGTGATTTTTAAAATATATTCACAGGTTTGTAAAACCATCAATTTTAGAATATTTTCATCATTTTCCTCCCCATCCACAAAATGAAGTCCATCTTCTTTGGTAACCATACCCCAGTTCCTTCTAGCCCTCTTCCCAGACCCAGGCAACCATTATCTACTTCCTGTATCTATAAATTTGTCTATTCTGGAATTTCATATAAATGGTATCATACAATATGTGGCTTTTGGTTTATAGATTATTTTACTTAGCACATTTTCCAGGTTTATCCATGTTGTAGTATGTATCGGTACTTCTGGACAAACATGTTCCATTCAATGGATATACCATTTTTGACTTATCCATTCAACAGTTGATGGACATTGGGTTGTTCCTACTTTTTGACTATTATGAATAGTAATGTTATGAGCATTTGTGTACAAGTTCTTGTGTGGACATGTGCTTTTATTTCTCCTGAGTATACACTTGCAAAAGTAATTACTGGCTCATATGGTAACTACATATTTAACCTGTTGAGGAATTGCCAGATAGTTTTCCAATGTAACTGAATCCTTTTAGCTGCTTCTTTCCCAGGATCTTTTTAGTAAACCTGCTGGCCTATGGTTTAGCACATCGCTGGGACTAACAGTCTTGCTTTATCACTGTAACCTTCAATACTTTCAAGAGCACCCTTAAGCATGAATTTCCTCACACTGTTTCAGACAGTCAGTTTACGTGGCAAGAGCTCATAGCTTTCTGTTCTTGAGGCCTGCTCTCTTCCTAGGAAAAACCTCTGTACCACCTTGCCACAGCTGAGGGCAAGGGACAATGGAAGGCTTCTCTAGAAATGACACCTCTGCTTTATGTGCTACATGGTGGGAAGGAACAGTAGTCTCTGTCTTTTGGGCCTGCCTTTTCTGGTGTGCAACTTCTGCCCTATAAGAAAATGGGGGCCAGAGTAATTGGGGCCCAGTATACTTGACCTTTCATATCGAGTGTGGAGACTCTTTCTAGCAGTGCAGGCTAGGAAAGTGGCCCCTAACTTTTTGTCTATGCTCACCTGGAACTTAGCCTCTACAGAATGGAGCTGAGAGAGATGAGAAAAGCTGGCAGCCTGTACCCTGGGAGAGACTTAAGAGACTTAGTATGTTATGGTTTTAATGTGAAGTGTCCCCCAAAAGCTCGTGTGTGACAATGTGAAGACTGTGGTGAAATGATTGGGTTGTAGGAGCTTTGATCCAATCATTGAGTTAATCCCCTCATAGGGGTTAACTAGCAACTGTATGCTGGTGGGGTGTGGCTGGAGGAGCTGGGACATTGGGGGTGTGCCTTTGGGGTACATATTCTGTATCTGGTGTGGAATCTCTCTCTCTGCCCTGCTTCCCCATGTGACAACTTAAGCTTTCTGCTCCCTGGAGCCATGATGTATAGCTTCACCTTGAGCACCAAAGAATGGAGCTGGCCTTCCCATAGATCAAGACCTCTGAAACTATGAACTCTAAAATAAACCTTTTCCTCCTAAAATCATTCTCATCAGGTCATTTAGTCCCCACAGTGAAAAAATTGACTAAAACAGAAATTGGTACCAGGAGTGAGGTTGTGGCTGTGACTCACCTGACCATGTGGTTTAGAAGCTTTTGGAGCTTTTTGTAACTTATGGGAGGAATTTTGAGATGATTGACAGTGCAAGCTGGAAATTCTTTTAATTGTTGTAAGCAAAGCCTAATGGGTAATTCTGGTGGAAAACCTGAATGCCGATAGGACTGTGCTAAGTAAGGACAGGACTAAAGAGGTTTCAGAGGAGCAGGCAGATTCTATTGAAAATTGGACTAGAGGCCATTTCTATTATGTTTTGGCTAATAAGTTGTATGCACTTTGCCTGTGTCTGGAGACTTTCTCTGGGCCTGATTTTATATGTGATATACTTCTTAATCTGGCAGAAGAATTTTCTAGACAGCCTAGTACTCGGGCAGTGGAATGGATATTGCTGGCAGCTTTTAGCCAAATTTGTGGTGATATTCAAGACCAGAAAGCAAAAAGAGAAAGATTTGAAAAACTTGGACTTGAAAGGTGGGAATAAAACTGGGGCCAAGGACGTGGCTGTTGTTAAAGATGTCAATGTCATTAAAGAAGTAAAGTCTTCGCCTAATTTGCAGCCAAATGGATGGAGACGAAAAAAATTATGCTGAGTGAAATATCCCAAACTCAGAAACTCAAGGGCCAAATGTTTTCTCTCATATGTGGAAGCTAGAATATAATCGAAGACAGATTGAAAGTTAGCTAAGCTAAATAATAACCTCAACGTAGGTGAATTTTTACATAAGCAGGGAGAACCATAACTATGAAGCTGCGGGGAGAAAGGAAGGTGGCAGGGAAGGAAGGGAAAGATTAAGGGAGTAATCAATGCAGCTGGAGGGAGGGAGTACAGGGGTTATCAATGCAGCTGGGAACCCTCAACTCCCAGGAGAAGCCCAACTAACATGGGGTAAAATAGGGTAAACATGGGAACAGGGAATGGTCAAAGGGAGGAGACCAGGGACTAGGATCAGCTTTAACTTTGTCAATATCCATATGTCCATGACTGTGTAACAATTACTCCCTCCAATATGTAAGACTATGTTGAAGGAATAAACAAAAGAATCTAAAAAAACCAAAAAGACTTTGCCTAGAGGCAATAACACAAATGGCTGGAGGGCATCTCAGGAATTGACAAGACCACACCCATCTCAAGCTCAAAGGAGTAAAAATTCCCTTAATAAGAAGACAAGTGGGGTTCTCTGCTTGCATGAGGGGCCTAAGAAGGTTTTTTAAGGTGCTCAGACATCCAGGCACTCAGAGGCTGCTGCAGCCAGGGTCCCTGGAGGCTTGGCTACTTCTCAATATGGTGGTAGACCTTGGTGGCAACCATGTCGTGCTGGTTCTACAGGATTGCGAGATGCTGGGATTAGTGGGTCATGGAGCCTTCCACTGAGATTTCAGAGGAAGACCTGGGAGGCCAGGCAATGTACCCCAGGGTAGGAGTCCCTGCAAACAGTCCCTGAGAGGGTGATATATGGAGATGTGAGGAGGAAGGCGAAGCTGCAGTGGAGACCCCTGAGATTAAGAAATGCTAGTACCGTAGAACATCCACCCAGGAAAGCTGCAGGAATTGAGCACCAATAAGCGAACAGAGAGGCCCTGTGGATGGCAACCAGCAAGGCCATAGGGGCGGAGCTACACAAGCTTTTTTTCCAGAATGACATGATGCCACGTGCTCCAGTTGCTGGACACGGAACTACAGGAGTTGTTTGCCCAGCTGGATTTTGGACTTGTTCTGTTCCCTTCCCTTCTTTGTATGCCTATGTTTGTCTGATTGGAAGTATTTCCTATGTGCCTTTATATATTGGACATATGAAACTTGATTAGGTTTTTTACAGGGGTTCACCTTTAGAGTTTGCCTTGAGTCTCAGTGGAGACTTTGGACTTGGGCTTTTGGGCAATCTAGAAACTGTTGAGACCATGGGGACTCTTGAAAATGGACTACTGCAGTTTTTTAAAGAGAGAGGGACAGTGAGAGAGAGAGAAAGAGAGAGAATCAATTTTGTTTAGCTTTTCATGTGGCTTTCATTGCTCTGTGACTTCGTTGTGTACAGGGTGCTAGGGTTTGAACTTGCATATTCAGGCACACCCGGCAAGCACCGTAACTACTGAGCCTCCGCTCCAGACCCTAGACTAATGCATTTTGCATTGTTAGATTGATGAGCTTTTGGGGGCTGGGGCAGTATGTTATGGTTTGAATGTGAGGTGTCCCCCCAAAGCTGTGTGTGACAACGTGAAACTGAGGTCAAATGATTGGGTTGTAGGATCTTTAATCCAATCACTGAGTTAATACCCTCAGAAGGATTAGCAGGCAACTGTAGGCTGGTGGGGTGTGGCTGGAGGAAGTGGGTCCTTGGGAGTGTGCTTTTGGGGTATATATTCTGTATCTGGCGTGGAGTCTCTCTCTGCTCTGCTTTCCCATGTGACACCTTCAGCTGCTTGTCACCTTGCTGCCATGTCGTACAGCCTCACCTCCAGCCCTGAGGAATGGAGCTGACCTTTTATGGATTGAGACCTCTGAAGCAGTAAGCCTGTAAATAAACCTTCTCCTCTTAAAATTGTTCTTGTCAGGTCATTCAGTCGCAGCCATGAAAAAGCTGACTGAAACGGTGACCGGAGGGAGTGCCGTATTTGGGCTTCACCAATCTGAAGTGGATCTTTCACCACACTGGATTGCATGGAGCAACTCAGACCTCAAATTTTACAGACTTGTACTTTCCAAGATTTGGTGGATTTTTTGACTGTCTCTTCATTTGCTATACGTCTTCTGGACAATCTTCAGAAACTTCTAGTGGTCATTTTTTAAAAAATAATTTTTACCAGTTACTGTTTTTTTCTTTGTTTTGTCACATCTTTTTGTTTTTGCTGGGGAGCAAGTCTAATAAGGTCCCCACAGTACCACTCTGAAATTGGGTCTATGGAATTTGGATGTGGTATTTTAGCACAGACAGAAAGCACAGTTCAAGAGAGGTTGGGAGCCAGAGAAAAGAAAAAACAAGCTAAAAAGAATCTGTTGGTCATGGTTACTTACTCTCAGGGATTTGGGGGTCTAACTCACTCTGGAGGTACAGCATTTCTTGGCTGAACTAGCAGCAAGTGTGGATAGCGATGTATGACAACTCAGTGAGGCACACGATGCGACAGGTCATTCTACTGACCAGAGACAAGAAAGGAGGTAGGCTGAAGACAGCAGTGGAGTAGACAGGAAGTGTCAGCACGGCCCAAGGCACAGAAGTAGGTGACTTGGGAAAGGTCGGGGGCTGAGTCTCAGGCTGGTAGTTTTCATTTGTAAATACTCAACTGCCTACTTAAAGACTCTCTAAAGCAGTAGAATGGCAGAGGCATATTCTGCAAACTTCCACTAAAAAATGAAAATATTCTGTCACTAAGTCAAAGGTGGAATAAAGAGCAAGAAAATAATAAAAATCTATTGCTTTTCACATTTTTCTAAATGTGGAAAATCAACACAGTAGAAAAGAAACACAGCTATTAGCTCATTACTTAAAATTAAAAAGTAGAAAAAAATTAAGTTAGTTTAAATATATTTTGGCATGTCCACAAAATAGATTATTAAGTGATTATTTTTAAAAGATATCTGTTATGTGTTGAGTGGAAAAAAGGTTGCACATCAATATTCACAGTATAATTGATTTTATTTTAAATGCATAAATGCATAGCAAAAGATCTGGAATGATAATAGTAAAAACAGCTCCCAGGGCATTTTGCTGTTGACAAGCACTTTATATATATATATATTCCTCATCATCTTGGATGTGTCTATTTTAAAAAATGGGCTTAGAATAATCAGACACATTCTACATGGAAATAAAAACATGACACATTCTACATGGAAATAAAAACATCCGTGTCCAAATCACTTTGCTTTCAGTAACAAAAAGATGGACTCTTGAGCCTTTTGACTTAAAAACCTCAATTGTTTTGAAATGTTTACAATTTAAACTTTTGTGGTTATTCACCTCACCTGGAAAAAATAGACATTTGAATCAAAAACTACAGAAAGTCACATAATTGCTGAATTGTACTTTTAAAAAAAATGTAGGGTAGGAGAAGAGTCCAATAAAACAGTTAAGACTGAAAAGCCATTTAATTCAGCAGGCATTTTCTATAGCATTGGTAGGGTGTAGGCACTGGGCTAAGAATGCCAAAGGATGCAGAGAAAAAATAATCTGTGCCTGACTTCCGGGTGCTTCTGATATTGTAGCTATTATTTATTCAAAAAGTTGAATTAGTGTCTTCAATCTTTTTTTCAATTTTTATTTTTCTTAAGAGAGAGAGAGAGAGAGAGAGAGGGAATCAGCTTTAGTTTTTCATGTGGCCTTTGTTGCTCCAACACTTCGTTGTGTATGTGGTGCTGGGGTTTGAACCCATATTCTTGCATGTGCCATGCAAGCACCATAACCTCTGAGCAATAGCTCCAGCCCTGAGTATTTTCAATCTTATTCCCTGTTATTAGATATTTCCATTCCAGAAAATAAGAGAAGTCTCATTAATAAAGTTATTAAAACTAGATCCAAAAAGATTGACTTTTTTTTTCCTTTTATAAGGGTCTTTGTAACTGGACAGAAACCCATTTTGGGGTGGGGGGAGTTATCCCAAGTGACTTTTTTTAATTTTAGGAAGAATCTTCCTAACACTGATTTTCATTTGCCTTTCAAAAGAAGTAGAAGAAAAACTAATAAACCAAAATTTCATAGTCATAGTGTGATCAAGCAAATTAAGTTGGGGGTGGTAATGAGAGGTAACCTAGTAGCTGGGGAAATAAAGAAGGAAAAATGAGGAAGCTGAAGTCCATGCAGGTACAGGGGAAACTGTGGTGTGATTTGATTTCTCTTATTATCAGGGAGAGGGTGGTACTCCAGTCACCAGGCAGTGCATGATGCATTCACGTCCCACCCTCCCACTGCCACCTACCTGCCCCATTTATAGGTGCAGGACTCATAATGGGAAGCATAAACAGGGACTTAAGGAGCTTTGAATGTTTAGGAGGAGGCTGAGCAACAGAGGGAAAGTTTGACTCACATTGACAGATGAGTTTAAGGAAACCTGTGAGGTGTCATCTGCATATGGAAGAAAAAATTGGAAGACCCCTGTACAAGGACAGCAATCTTTCCCACTAAGTTCATGAGGGCTTAGATCATCATACTTCAGATACAAAAATGATACACGAGGAAAGATGCTCAACACCATTAGTCGACACAAGATATTGTTGTATACCCACTAGAGGGGCTAAAATCAAATATGCTATGACCACCAAATGTTAAGGAAGAGTTTGTAAAGCAACAGGAATTCTACATTTCTGGTAAGGGTATAAAATGGCTCACACATTGAGAATTTTCATAGTTCCTTCAAAGTTCAATGTACATCTACCCTGTGACCCAGCAAAAGAGAAATTAAACCATGTCCACAAAAATACTCATGCAAGGATATTTATAGTAGCCATATTCATAATAGCCAACAAGTGGAAACAATCTTAAATGTTATCCAAAGGTGAGTGGCTAAAAATCCTATAGCATAGCCAAACAATGGAATATTACTGAACAAAGAGAACAAATCACTGACACAACAAGCATAAATCTCAAAATATTATTCCATCTCCATTTCTATTACCATAGCATGTTGTTGTGGTCAGGGGAAAGGAATATTGTAATGTTTGGTATCGTTACATTATATTATTTGTTTATTAGCCATACTAGTAATTCCTATAATTCCTAAAGTGCTCTTTTCATCTAAAAATGATTGTGAACAGTGTTAAACAAGTGTTTTAATTTATAAATGTTCAATTGTAAGGTAATAAACCTGCTCAGAATCTCAAGGATTGGCAATGGTAAATTAGTGAAAATTATCCAATGTGAAAGTGATTTGGGGGTGTGGGTTAGCCTGTTAGCTGTTCCAGCTCTGGTGGAATTCTCTTTTTAATGGATAACTCTGGAAAATTGAAGATGTATGCTTTATTTAAAAAATAGAAATGTGATATTATATAATTTATGTTTTTTTCGCTCAACATATCCCACAAGTCTTTTAGAAAGTGAGAGAGAGAGAGAGAGAGAGAGAGAGAGAGAAAGGGACAGTAAGAGAAAGAAAGAGAATCAATTTTTTTATTCAGTTTTTCATGTGGTTTTCATTGCTCCGACAATTCATTGTGTACGTGGTACTGGGGTTTGTACCCCCATACTTGGCACATGCCAGGCAAGCATAGTAACCACCGAGCCACTGCTCCTGCCCCCAGAAGTCTTCTCATAGTAGTGCATATAAATCTACTTCCATTTTTTTTAACCCAGGTGACCTTTAAACATATGAGTTCTTTGGTTGTCGCACATTGTGTTTACCAGGTAATATTCAAATTGGAGACATCTCCTCTTTAGGAAACAGTAACTAATCAATGTTTGTGTGATCAAGTTGTAGGATTCTCAAGTGTGCAATAAATTACCCCAAGTCTTAGCATCTAAAACTATAATTATTCCTTACAGTTTCTGATGCTTTAAAAACTGGGAGGAACTTCTCTAGCTTAAGGTCTCTGATGAGGCTGCAGTCATGCCAGAGGTAGGATTGCAACCTTTGAGGACTTCACTAGGGCTGTAAGATCTGCTTCCCAGTTCACTTAATGTTGGAAAGTAGCTTCAGTCCATTTCTACCCAGACCTCACTATAAGGCTGCTTACAACGTGACTGCTTCCAGACTGAGCAAACTAAGAAAATAGAGTGATCCAGAGAAAAACTGCCTGTTGTATTCTATTGGTCACACAAACCAGTCTAGAAAGTGGATTATACACTAGGAATCAGGGACCATTGGGAGTCATCTTGGAGGCTGGTCACACATCCCTAGTACCTAAAATAATGAAAAAGTCCAATAAACACCTATTCCATTGGACTGCATGGCCCATGATTTTAATGGATGGCTGGTTAGGCTACCAGGTTTAGTTGTTTTAAGTTGTCCAATACCTGAGTAGAGTTCACTAATTGTAGTAACCAAGGAACTGAGGGGAATGTAAATATGACTATATTTGAACTAGATACCAGCTTACTGAATGTGACTGTAGACACAGGAATGACAAATGGCAATATGTAAATGACACAGATGTTCTCTTGTTTAACCAACAATCCTTCATTTAGAATTAGTGTATTCTCCTGTGAGTGACTAGAAGCCAGATCTCAGCCTGGCCTGGCTCTGGCTGACCTTGTTCCGTACTTCTTCCTCCCACCCCCATCCCCCACCAACTTTTGCATCCCCCGCTTATCTTGGCCATCTCTGCTGTCTCAAGCAGTTGTCTGTAAACGTGCGCTGGCTGCAAGAGTGCTACGGTCACTACATATTTACTCAGTGTTCTTTTTTGTTGTGTCTACTGAACACTCCCCAGTACATATTCTAGTCATACCAAATGTACTGAAGATTTTCAAACACACGGGATGTTTTCATATTTTTGAGCCTTGACACAAGCTCTACCTTCTTCTAGGGATGTCATTCCTGGGTCTTTTTCGGCCTAGGAAAATCTTTTTCACCTTTCAAATCTCTGCTCAAGTATTATGGCTTCTAATGAAATTGCTCAGACTCTCCAGGGCCCACCTTGATCCTGTTGCACACCAGAAAAGAATTTTTCTCATTTCTGGATTATTTTTGGAATTTGTGCTTTGGTTTCAATTTCTGAACCATTCTTAATCACCAAAAGGTAATTATTTTTTAAGGAAGGGTAATTTCTAACCCCCTCAAAACAAATTATGAGCTTCTAGGAGGCAGACCTTACTTCTAAGCCACTTTTTTTAGCCCCAACACCTATCCTCAGTTGCCTGGGCTATAAAAGATATTCAGAAAGCATTTCAACAAATGAACTGGAGAGCCCACAAACTGCCACCCACACACTGCAGCATGCTGTTAAATGACAGACACTTCTGGTTCTAACCTATAAACCCAAACTTCTTTATACTCTGCATTTGGCACACCCCATCCACCTAGGGGGAACTCAGTTCTCTATGTGCTACACTAACCCTGGGCCACCTCGATCTTTGCCTCTGCCTGTTCAGGGGTCACTTGCTTAATGGTGATTTCTCAGACCTGGATTCTGAAGGGATCATTCTGTTTCTGGCAGAGGGGTGTGGTGGTGAAATGTGCAGGTTTTAAAACATGGAGACATGGGGTTGTTTGGTGTGTGATGCTGAGCGAGTTACCTAACATCTTTGTCCAGGCAAATAGGTGACATAATACTTCAGCTTATGAGTATTATGTTACTCAGGTCTTGGCAGGAAACTAGATGTTTCAAATGGGTTACTTACAGTGGTTTGGGCAAGGGTGAGGGAATAAAGAAAGGTTGGTAAGGCATCCAGAGACTAGCAGGACTAGGAAATAGTGTTAACTTGAGCCACGTGAGACCTGGAATCCTAGAAAAGCGTGGCCCTCAGGACACCAGTGTGAAGAATACAGCTGAGGCTGGGAGTGTACCCTCAAGCTTAGAGGGAATGAGGAAGAAATAGCCCAGCCCCTCTCTCATTCCAACCTCTGATCGCTTGTTGGTGTTACCCAAAATGACATCAGGAGGCAGGTGAGCCCTGGGAGGTACGGGTTACAGGGATTGACTTTCTGGTACCCAGAGGAGGGCAGAGACTGCTAGAGAAAAGAGAGACTGCCAGAGACAAGCTGGCACAAGAAGTAAATGAGAAAATGTGGATAATTCTCACAGGATCTGGCACATAGCAAGTGCTCAAGAAACAGCTATGGTTTCTGGTAGTGTTGTTATGATTGCAAGGTCAGTGCACTGTCTGGAAGCACCTGATACCACCTCAACCCTTCCAAGCAGCAGCAGCCACAGGGATCTGACTGCACGGTTGGCAAAGCCTTGCTCTGGTGAGGTGATCTCTAGTCTGTTCAGTCTTGCAGCTGTTTCTCCTGACATCAAAGCCTTAATTATCCTGTCTCTGTTCTCATCAGGCTAAATTAAACTGTTTAACCTCTTCCCAGGTTTAGAGCAAGAAAAAAAATAATTTCTAAGCAAAATTCTTTTTGGGAAAAAAAAAAAAACCACCAACCATCTCATCTGGGCACCACAGATCCCTTTCCATATGGTCAGCTTTAAAGGCTTTCCTTTTTCCCTCTTATCTAATGCACTGAAACAAAATGGTCATGATAATGACAACTATCTTGCATCCCAACTGCTGCTACCTTAACATAAAACACAGTTCATGAGGGCTTAAGAGCGTGTTTTAAAATCCTGTACTTTCCAAAGGGGGGAACCATGGTCTGGCACCAGTATTGGCTTGTTCTGTCATTACACTTTTGTTCTTGATTGTTTGATGATGAACCCCTCCTAATTTGTTAAGATCATGTTTATGGAATAAAAATTAAAAAAATAAAAAATAAAAATCCTGTCCTTTGTCACTGTTCATCTCGCAGCTAATCTTTCCTCTGCTTTGCTTTTGTCCCTGTCACTGGTCCAAGGCATCAGAGGATCAGATGCTCCCTGCCCCCAATTACTGCCTCTAATCACTACTGTGATTGCAACACCATTCTCTTCCTTCTCAGCTTTCTGGTTTTCGTTGTTCTGTTGCTCCGGTCTCTTGTCACATTTCCCATCCTTCTCAGTGTTAAGCTAGAAGGCTGGTCTCTTTGACAACATCGCCAGCCAATCAGACTGTCCATCTCCTTGAGGAGACAACCTGATTAATCACCACAAATGAGATAAAATCACTGGCTGCTTGTTTGTTGCAGAGTGCCCAGGGTTTGAGGTTTCTGAAGGCTGAATGTAATCACTAATCTCCTTGCACTGTACTAGAATTAGATTGCGCAATTTGGTTGAGTGTGTGCTGCAGGCAGAAAGAAGTTAGTCACTTGGGCATCACTTAGAAAGGCAAAGAACCAAGACTCCAGTGCAGGATCTTAGATGGAAACTCTCCTCACCACTTCTGGGTCCTTCTGGAGCTAAGTGCAAGATACTTACAAATAGCAGCAATGGTTTTTGGTGAGCCCCCAAAGAAACACTTCTATCATTGTGTGCTTGGTAAGGAGTTGCTGAAGGTAGAGGGCTGGGTAACCTGAATGGACATTTTGGGTTCAATTCTTTTTTTTTTTTTTTGAGAGAGAGAAGGACAGAGAAAAAAGAGAATTTAGTTTTTCATGGCTCCATACTTAATTGTGTACGTGGTGCTGGGGTTCAAACCTGTGTCCTCACGCATGCCAGGCAAGCGCCACAACCGAGCAACCACTCCAGTCCAACTGATTCACTTTTACAATTGAGAACTTCAGGTCTCTCCCTAGACACATAGGAAGCTGTTTCCTCTGGGAGGCTGTGAAGGGGTTAATTTGTACACTGGCACTCTCTTATACTTTAAATATTAGTTCTTTGCAACAAGTATTAAAACTAGTTAAAGCTTTAGAAATCACTGACTCTTAACTGTAAAATGAAATGGTAGCTGCTAGAATTATTTCCCTGAATTTGTTTGAGATGTTAACTCTTGATAAATGGAAAGATATATTCCTAAAGTTCCCTTAGGCTTTTTTATTGATTTTGTATCTCTAATGTAAAATAATGAATGCTGAACATTTTTAACTCAACACAATGCTGGCTCCGAGACAGAAACACAACCCACAAGGTGGGTGGATGGTGGGGAGCTACCCTTAAAGAACTGTAAACCTCTATTTAAAAAGTTCAAAAATTACTATGGTAACTTAAAACCAGGTACATGCACAGATTCAGAACCCAAATACTGCCTAAATAACTGAACTTAAATCATGTGATCCTAAAAATGATGAAGTAAGGAGGAGGGAACAGGTGGAGAGGGGTAAGAGTGGAACAATAGAATGGGATCTAGGGGGTAAATCTAATTTGAGAATATATACATATCATATTGTTTCTCTGGATGCATTTTTGATAGTACAATGACTAAATTTCTTAATTAAAAAAAGATGCACACTGTATACTCATAATTAATGGTACAAGGGCACATAAATTTCATCATTCTCAATATATTCACTTCAAGGACTTATAATTTGAGAACTATTTAGCAAACAATGCTGTGTATTGTTAGAATTCATCCAAGGTATAAATTGTATTAAGAACCGGACAGATATGATTTAAGAGGATTAAGTGTGGCTTTCAAAGTAAATTCTGAAAAGAACAAAGGAAATGACCTTCATAGTATAACAAGTCAATTCCCATGTCATTAAGACGTCTTCACTTAGCTCATCCAGAAGTGGTTAATGGGATCACTGCACCAATTTTAACAGGACTCAGCTTTTAAAAATCGCAAACATTCTAAAATGAATAGCAATTCTTATTCATGGAAAAGGTCATGATTAAGTATGTAACATACACATTAAGGATAACATAGCTGCCTAGACCCTCCTGCTAGACACAAGGACAAAACTAATAACCCACATTCAGGCAAGTGTTGACTAGTGAACAGGAAAGCTCATTCTAGGCAGTGTTAACCTTGTTTAATAAATGCAGAAATACTCAAGTCAGTCACCCAATTCCTATTTTCGTAACAGTTAGCATTTCATCCAGTTCCTTCTTCATCCCTAACAGCAAAAATCCTATAGTGATACGCTAAGACCATTAAAACTAAGACATAATTTGCCTTTTTCTCACAGGATAGTCATTAGCACAATCATTAAACAAACACAAAACTCTCAGCAGGAGAGGTACAGAGAGGTCAATAGCAAAGGACCACTTCCTAATCGCTCTGAACTTCACCATGAAAGATTTCTATTACTCAATGTGAAGGCAACAAAAAAGAAAAAAAAATATGGCATGGTGACACAACCTATAATCCCAGCAATTTTGGATACTGAGCCTAGAGAATTATAAGTTCTAGACTAGCCTGGGCAACTGAGTGAGACCTTGTCTCAAAGGGTGGGGGAGGGAACGGTTGTAGCTCAGTGATACAGCAACCCTGAGTTCAATTCCCAGTAAACAAACAAAAAACCAAAGCTACCATTAAGAAACATGAAGCTCAGCAGCTGAGATGATAGAGCATGCCTCTGATCCCAGTGTCTTAGAAGGCTGAGACAGGAGGATCACAAGTTTGAGGGCAGCCTCAGTAACTCAGCAAGGCCCTAAGCAATGTAACACAATCCTGTCTCAAAATGAAAATAAAAAGGACTGAGGATGTAATCAGTGGTAGAGTGCCCTTGGGTTTAACCCCCAGTAATATAAAAGTTCACCTGCAATTTTGAAAGTTAAAAGCTACACCTTAACAAAATAGTATTCCTAACATTTAGTTTAAAAGGGTTGGTGAGGTAGTGACTAACAATGTCTACCAGACCAAAAAAGTATATGTTATTTCATTTATGTTAATTTCTAGGGCAGGCAATACTAATCTGTGGTTATAAAAGTCAGAACAAAACTTATGTTGGCAGGGGTTAACTGGAAGGGAGCATGAGGAAATTTCCTGCATTAATGGAAAAGTTCTCTTACTGGGATAGTGGTTACCAGATCTCATAGGATAAATTTTAAATCTTCACATTTTATGTAAATTACACCTCAACTAAAAAAATGAAGTATTATTTACTTTCTGGATCCTAAAAATTAAATATAACCCACCACCCAAAGCAAGTATCTAATGAGTCTTAATATTATTAACAACCAACACAGACCATTCAGAAAGCAGATATAAGAAGCTTTAATTCACTGTGGGCATTTCTCTGACCATTTTTATATTAGATAATAAATTGTTCCATGTCTTCACACATACACACTTTCATAGGACAGTGTTTCTAACAAGTACTGTGTACCATACCAACATTTTTTAAAACTAGTTAAGGGTATATTACATATATATACCAAACACTGATTAAATATAATTATAGAAATGAATACATTAGAAAGTTTAAATAAATTTTTAAAAGGCTACATACCATGAAAGTTTACATTAGACTTTAATTCTAGACATCGTATCACACTGACAACCAATTACAATGGTACATTCAGATTTCTAACACCCAATTATTTTCATTTGCACAATGTCAACTCCACACTGCATTTTCATTTCCATACAAAGTAGACCAGCTTTCAGACTACAGACCACACTTTTTGTATAGTAAGAATTATTGTCTTGATCAAGACCACAGGAAACCAAATTTATTTTACCTGTACTATATAGAGATGAGACATTATTTAGTATATAATAGCGTAGAGCTCTTCAGTGGTGGAATTCAAACAGTAGATAAAAATGGATTTTGCTACCATGGTCCATGTATCTCATTAAAAGAAGTCATCTCTGTTGAAACATTTAGAAATAAATAGTACAGCCTTTCCCCCTCCAAAATACTAAGAGAAAATGTTGAAGGTGACTTAAAAAACCAAACACCTCAGAAAACAAACAATATATAATGTTCTGAGGTACAATCTTCCTGAGTCTATTTTGAATTGGAACAAATTTTACAGCCAATATTAACATTGATTTAGTATCCATAGGCCAGAGAGAGTTCTTGAACATCCAGTTCATATCCTACAGAATTCTGAAAGGACTCCTAATACTCAACTACACAACAGAAAGCTGACCATGTTTTGTATTAAAAGCTATGTGAATTTCAAACACAGCCACAGCCTTTTTTTTTAAACAGTAAGTGATGGAAATATATGCACAGCTGTACACAGATCACCATTAAACATAGGAACAAAATGTCATTTGATGCATATCAAATAAGCTCCCAAAAGCCAATCTGAATATAATTATTTTAACTCACTTTGATACAGTGTTAGAAGGGACTGCATATAATCATGGAGACTGCTGCAAACAACACTTGATGCTACTAAGTGTTCTATGACATCAGGCATGCATGAGAGTTACCTTTAAAAATTTCTCATGTATATATCTTACGCTATCTTAAGCTACAGTATGTTTAAAGCCTTTAGTAATTATAAACCAAATATTTTAATTGACCTATGTCTAAGTGAGGAAAATAAAAAATTTTCTCCCCCTCTCTATACCAGATGGTTATATTAAATCTGACTACTCAAATTGATAATCAAACTTATTTTATATATGTCATCCCTAAATTTCCAAAATTGATGAAAATTCTTATCACTACCAAATAAGAAGTATGATTTCCTGGCAGCAGTCTACCCACCACACACTTAGAGCATGCTAAACCTTTGGGGAGTATATAAGAGTGACGTGCCAGTGGCTGCAGATGATAATAACTGAACATATCAGTCTCTTCTCTTTATTCTAGATATCTTTATTTCAAACTAAAGTTTTTCATTAATACAAACTAAAAAAAATCTTTTCTCCTTTAACATCAATTTAAGAGTACATAAATCTAAAAACCTTTATTATCTTCCCATATGTGGCAAAACAGAAACTATTTCAGTTACATTAAGTAAATCATGGGTGGGGAAGGGAGTATAGTTTATTTTTCCACTTAACAAGCATTCCTGTCACATAATCACAAAAATTCAAAAATTTACAAATTCAGATTGCTTGGTTCATGGTCATTTATGGCTTGGAGTACTGGATCTGAAAACTACTTCAGGCTAAATTTATGTAAATAATGCATAGATTATATATCTAGAAAATCATGCAATAAATAAATGTTCTCATGTACATTAGAATCTTAGTGAAGAAAGGGATCTGCAAGCGTGAACAGTAATATTTCTTCCCTTTTACCAAGAGAATACACCCAGCAAGATCCTTGCTTTGGGTCTATACAAAATTATATCTTCCAGATGATCCTGGTTTTCTCAGGTTGGTGAAAGAAGTCACTATATCTCAAGACATCTACTTTAAAGAACTGACTTGCCTCAAGAACAGGTGCTGTGAGGTCTAAGCTAGACAGAACCAGATGCTCATGATCCTGCTGCACAATTTGGAATATTTGACTACCTAGAGTATCAAATGGGTAAATGCTTAGAATGACTCACTGGAAATGTTCATTATGTAAATATGTTTTTAAAATAAATCTATCTGCCCTTTATTTCAGAATTGCCAGATCCACTCACTAGTCCTGGTTCTGATATGCCCCTACGACATGAGAATTGAACTGAACTACAATGATTGTAATGTCATCTCTATACATCCGTGCAAGCTCTTCTGGAAGACTAAGCATTTTGGAGAGGCGTTCATGATCAACAGTCCCAAACTCATTGTTGCCCACAGCGTGGCGAATGAGATGGGTTGCTGCATTCTGATCCTCAAACACTGAGGACATCTTGGCTCTCCTTTCAGTTAAAAGGCCATGCATCTGTCCCAGAGTCACCTTGTAGCCACCAACAGCTATCGGCTGTTGGTGATGCATACCAGTTAAGTACTCACCCACAATCCTAACCACATCCTGTCTATGCATAGTCTCCCACAACCCATCAGTAGCCAACACTAGAAACTTATCCTGTGGCCTTAATCGGTGATAAGTTACCTCTGGCTCAGCAGTGAGATAAGGAGGTGTGTGATAATTAGGAGGAATAAACTTGGTATATTCATTGTCATTCAATTGGTCTGGGCCAGATTCTATCACTCTCTTTTGAAGGTCAATGCTCCATTTGAACTTTACATCTCCAAAGGCCCTAAAAGGCATCAGCAAGCCAAGCAGGCGATCCTGTTTCACCACACTCTTTGCTTCATTCTTTGGGTGTTCTAATTTCAGCCGTTCTAGTTCTCTTTCATTCTGAGCATTGTGATCATTAGAAAGTGTGACCGCTGACCATGAGCCATCCTCTTCCTGCACACCCAGCATGGCTCTGCTATCCCCGGTATTGGCCACATGAAGATCAACACCATCCACGTGGGCCACGCAAGCAGTGGCCCCAGAAAATGCCACCCGAAGCACCAAGTAATTGAGGAAAGAATTAGGATCACCAACTTGAGCCTCCAAGGAAATGTCATTATCAAGTCTTTTGAAAGCATTAATTAAAGCCTCCTTAACATCAATATCAGCTGACTCGCCAGTGTTGAGATCTATAAGCTCTTGCCAGTAAGTCCTCAAGCTATTGAAGTACAATTTGGATGCCTCCTTACTGAAGTAGTCATTGGGATGCTTATGCCACTGGAGGATGGGTAGCAGAGCCCGACCACTCTCTACTGCATTTTCAATCTCTAGCAAAGTCTCATGGGGTAATAAGGAGACAGCAATATAATAAAAGAGTCTTTCACTGACTGCCTGGGAACAGGCACATCCTGCGTGGCCATCAAAAACTCCCAAAAGCATCCCTCTGGTCTGTAAGCAGGTTGCTGCACTTCTCCGGTCCTCAATGGGTGCATTTGCAGGCAGTTGATTGCTGTCAAATCCAAGAATGGAACTGACATTTTTGCCATCAAATTCTGGCACTTTGAAACTGTACTCATTAGCCTTAAGGATGCTGTTGACTTGAGGAGGTGTGAGGTAAAATTTCTGTGGTGTGGAAGCATATCTCCTTCCTTGGGTATACTGCCACCAGTTCTCCTTTGGCCTACAAAAGGTAGCATATGCTGGATGGGGTGTATATCTCAGGCGACTCTGAGGAATGTAGGGTGATGAACAGCAGAGATGTTTGTGGTGGCAGTAACATGCAGTGCCATAGATTCTGCTCAGCTCACAGTTACGGATGAGAGGAAAAAACAGTTGAGTTGGTGCTGGCATGGCATCAGAGAACAGTGGCAGGCTGGAACTTCTGACTGGGATTCCTAGACAGCAAATTAAAACAAATGTACACAAAGAAAACAGTTATTTTTTAGATTATTCAATCTAGCTTTGCTTTTATAGAGAATATTTATTTAGTAAGTGAATGTACAAGCTAAGCCCTGTGTTAGGAGGCAGTATATCTTATTCACATATCATGTACTATTTCTACAGGATATGTAATTAAAATTCCCAATCATTCATGGAGGCAGGACTGAACTGTACTTCAACTTCACTTTTCTCTTTTTTTGTATTTTTCTAAAGTGCAGAATGTACAGGATTTGGCTGGGGAAAGCGGAGGAGATGAAGGTTACATAACATGTCGCAGCAATCTACCTGGACAATCACCCTTTTCCCTGTATGTTTTTTGAAAAAGGCCTTGGATCTCCCCTTTTGTATAGGTACGTCTACCACTTAGGAAGATCCTGTTTCTAGACCTGTCGTCAGTTGCTGGCATTGATTACACATGGTTATTACCAAAAAAGAGTGTTAAGATGCATCCCCAACACATGTATATTTATACACACACATATATATCACTGTATTAGGATAATGTTCACTATAACATATACAGAAAATTTTCTACATAATGAAACAAAACTAGAAATTCTATATTGTTTTTTCATGCCTCAGTAGATGGTCTTGCAATGCCTGCTTCTGTAGACCACCGTGCCAACCTTAGCAAGCTAATGGACACTAGCCAACTTGCCAAATAACCTTGGAAAAGTCAGCTCACCTCTCTGTGTCTCACTCTCCTAAATTTTAAGTGAACACTGGGAGCAGATGTTAAGGCCTCTTCTAGGATTCAGACCTTTCTGTTTGTTGAAGTGGGTCTTTGAAATCAAAAGCAGTTTTTTTTTTTATTCATTGCGGAATTTTGCTGTGCTCTTTGTGACCAAAAAATTTAAATATTCTAGTAACTTTAAAATTTTCTTAGTAACTTTAAGTGATCTGTTTTAAATTTTACGTGCTAACACTGGTTCCCTGTTTAGCAGTCATAAAAGGAAGTTACTGAAATACTGTTTTCATCTACTATGGATCCAAAGTAGAATCAACTCCTAAAAAGATGTTTTCTCTTACATATTAAAAAAGGTATCTATTTCCCCTAAAAAAGCAATAAAGACAGTGAAATGCTAATTATCAAAGATTTGCATTATAAAAGAATGGCATTATAATTATGAATTTAAAAAAATCATATGACCCTGAAAATAATTTGCCAGCATTTTAACGAACATATATTCTTATTACACATAATATCCGTCTTCTTCCTCAACATACATTTTCCCTGAATTCTTAAGATAGTGCTTCAAAGTATTCATTTGGACTATAAAGAAAGAGACTTTAGAAGTACTCTAAATAAAGCAAATGCAGTAAACAAAAAGGAGTAAGGAAAATAAAACCGCTTGAGTCTTAATACAAACCTTTCTTTCCAAAGGCTGAACCCATTAAGGAAAAAATTTTACAGCTATCATACAGAGTATTAATTATATATTAAGTTTTTTTCATGCACCTTTTTTTGAAGAGTAATTTGAGAAGTGGTATGTGGGGGAGCAGAGAAAACTAAAAACTGAATACTGACCGATGATCCTCATATGCTTTTGTAGTGAGCATTGCATAAGCCAGGCATTAGGAACCTCTTCTGCAAGTGGCAGAAAGTATGGTTATTTTAACTGCTCTATCTAAAAAGGGTTTGTTTACAAAAATGAAGACAAGATCAGGTAATGGAAAGTGATGTCTACAATTTTAGAAATGAGAACATAACTTTAAAAAACATTCTGAAATGCAATAATGAAAAATAAAAAGTTCCAGAAAAAGAAGACTCGATCAGGACTAACCACTTAAATAACGGCACTCCAAATGAATACCTGAAAGTCATCCAAAGGTTAAGTGTGAGGCGAGGTGCTCAAATGTTGGACCACATGACACTGGCTTCCAGATGTAAACTACATTTCTTTTTCAGATTTGCATGCAAAAAACATGAAATCATTTTACGCTGTGTATGAAGATTTTCTATTATTAAAAATATAAAACAGACGAAATCTTAATGAAAATAATTTTCTTCATAATTTTATGCCTGTATTTGTCCTTACTTTAAAACTCAAGAGGATGGTAGGGGTTAATAAATACCTAACAGGATCTGATAGCACACTAATAAAGGAATAACAAACTGAAGAAACCTGCATTCTCCTTAAATTCCTTTGTTTTGGCAGTTATTCTGTTTTCATAGTTGCTTGGAAAATGAATGAAATCTTTTGATAAAGAGTTTATGATTTATGCAGCAGGTGCTTTGAATATTTAAATTCAAGCATTCTACTCAATTTCATTTTCCCTTCAAAGCAAAAGGATTCAAGACTAAAGATAAAAAGACAAAGAGAATTTTTTTCAACTGTATCTTTTCAGTTGTTCAGGGGCTTAGCATATGGGCTGAGATTGAATTCAAACCCTCGAGTTCCTATCATGCCTTCAAAAGACAAATTCTTAGGGAAGGTATAATTTTCCAAAACGCTGCTCTGTGATTCAGAATTCTATTATATCAGAACAAGTGATATATTCTCTCCATCAGAACAGATACCTTTAGAAGTCAATGAACTTTCAAATGCTTTGATAAACAATAAGCATTGCAAAACTCTTAATAAATGTTCTGTGACTCAACAACAAAACACTATGAAATAAAAACTTTTGCTGATAAACTTGCCAAATTTACCAAGTAGAAGACTCTTGATTAGGCAACAAGTAAAAGAAAGTCTAGTTGTTGGTAAACTGGAGCAGTGTACAATTTCCAACTTATTCCTAACCACAATTTCACTGAAAAGTTCCTACTCCACGATCCAGACTCAGCCACATTACATGCAGCACCTTAGTTCAAGGCAGATTTGGCCGATTTTGCCAATGACTAATAAGAAAAGATGCACTGCAACCACAAACAGGAACGAGATCCATCCATTCTTACAGAAGTCTTCGGCACAGCTGGTGCCAAGAAATTATTCTGCTTCATCAGTAAACCCACGAACCAAATTACTTTTAAAAAAGCTATCAATACACCTTCTCCGGAGCTCTTCAGCTTTACATAGCTTCTGAAGCAAATGAAAAAAGAAACGCTAAGCTAGTCGCTAAATGTGTCGGAACCCTAGTTTATGTAATCTGATGGCATTAAACATATTGCATAAAGAGTGCGATTTTTCAGCATCTTCTGGAAATACCCAGCCATTTCATGCTCCTATATCTTTGCAAGAACGAAGAAACTGGTTTCCTTCAGAAGACACAAAGCACCTTGCCAGCACTTGTTTGCTCAGTTTCCTTTGTCCCTACCTGAAAATCGCACTTATTGAGGCATCAAAGCTATCCTGGCCCAAGACGCCTTTGTCCCCTTTTCCTATCTATCTGAATGAAGCCTTAATTCCAAGCCAATCCACCTAAAACCATACACACACATAATCAGTCACCATCCTTCCTGGGTACCAAACGCAGGTAGTTAAGTGAATACCTACCAATTCGTCTGGGCCCGGGACACACACACATTCTCCTGTCATCACAACACGGAGCCGACAACATCCACAACCCGCGCGGGCAGCAGCAGCGACAGCAGCACCGGCCCATTGAAAGCAAGGCAAAGATGCTCATTAGAGGAGGCGGCGGCAGGGAGGCGGGAGCGGAGGAGGGGCGAGGTCTCGCTTCAGCCCGGTGAATGGGCTGGGAGGGGGAAAGAGGAGAGAGGAGGGAGAAAGGGGTGGAGAGAAGGAAGAAACCAAACAAACCAACCCACCCTGCCAGGGAGGCGCGGTCAAAGCCCCAGGCAGCGGGGGGCCAGGCGCGAGAGGCTCGCTGCAGCCCCCCCGTGCAGCTCCGGCGCGTGGCCCACCGGTGCGCGGCATCCTCCGCCAGCTGCCCGGCCCGCCCGGCCCACGCGCCGCCTGTTTCGGCAGAAGACTACCAGAGAACCCCGCGACCGGCTGCCCGCGGAAGCACCGTAGCCCCCGGGATGTGTCCGGGGAGACCCTTAGGCGAAGACGCCCCGCCCGCCACAGCCTCCCGGGAGCTCACTTTCCCGCCGGTTACCACCACGCCCTCGGCGCTGACAGCCGGCGCGTAAAACCCGGAGGACCGAACGGCAGTGCGGCGAGCCGGCCCACACCCCGAGTCCGCAGCAGCTAGCCCAGCCGCCACGCCTGACCCGCAGCCCCAACGTCCCCGCGCGCACCTGGCGCTCCGGGGCTCGGCCCGCCCCCGCCCGGGCCGCCACCGGCCCGCCCTCCGCCGGCCCGCGGCCGTCACTCCCCTCTAGCGCCGCGCACCCTGGCCCCGACGCCCCCTCACTACTTTGGAATGGTAGAGGATGATTCCGGACGGAGAGGCTCGGGGCGGGGAGCACAGAATACGAACCGGGCACAACAGAGGACTAGCAGCTTCTCCTTCACGAGGAGGAGGCGACGGCACCACTCGGCGCTCTCACGCAGTCCCGCTCAGCTCCCTGGAGCGCTGCACCTCGCCCCCGGCCGGCCCACTCCGCGCCCCTGCCCCGCCGGGCCACCACCCTGCCCCGCCCTCACGTTCCGGCCGGAGCGCTTCCTACTTCCCTATTGGCTGCGCCGTGGAGAGTGGGCGGGGAGGAGGAGAGCGCCTCGCGGCCAGAAGGGCGGGGGCGGAAGAGGAGCGCCTTCTCCGCTAGCTTTGTGACGTCACGGGGGTCAGACAATCCCTTCCATTGGGTGCGGGCCACCTATTGGTTGCCCGGGTCCCCTCACGTGACCTCGCCCTATAGCTAGCGGAAGGCGGGACTGAGCTGTGCTAGTGGGCGGCTGTTCGCGGGGATGGGTGGCGCTGATTGTTGGAAGCTACCCAGGAAGGAGGAGTCGTTTGGGCGGGTCCCAGCATCTCTAGCGTGCGTGGGGACCGGGACACCGGCTGCTACCCTGCCAGGAGGGCTTCCGCGAATTCTTGGCACCTCTGCGGGGGTCGGGTGGTGCGTAAGGCCGGCTTGATCACCAAGGTTCCCCCGCGACTCGCCTCGCTGGTATGTGCAGGTTTCCTAGGGTAGACTGCTGGAGCGACTCCCGCCCAACGGGACACTAAACCCGTTGAAGTTCTCCCCAGCTTGTGATGTGAGGCATGGCATAGAGTGCAGAGGTTGCTGTCATTCATTCGGGATCTAGTTGCAGATTTTAGGACCATTAACTCTGCTGATTTTTTAAAAATCTATTTCCAGGATGCCCCTCAGGTTCCAGAGAGAGAGGAATCTGATTGAAAAAGCAAGAGAAATTTTGATGAAGAATTATTTCCCTTGTCGATTAGGTATGTGGTCACCTTCCCTGAAAGACTTAGAAATCAGTATAGTCTTGTTTGTCCTGGCTGGTTACAAGGAGAAGGGGTAGACTGCAGCCTGCAAAAGTGTGAAGAGAACTGACTTTAGGAGCTAGAACACCATTTGAGACATTGTCAGTGATGAGAGCCATTTTCCCACCCCTAAGACACAGATTCTGCATCTGTGAGAGGAGGTTAGGCTTGGGATGGCATTGGGATGGCCAAAGGGAAAACACTGAGGGCTCTTCACTCTCCTCCATTCACCCATATCCACTCTTTATGGGACAGTGACTTCTAAAAGCTTCTTCACTTAGCTCCATCCACACAATCCCACCTTTATAGGATAATGACTTCTAAAAGCTTCCTTGAAGGTGGTATCAGGTAGATCATTGCACTTATACTGCATAGTGCTAAACAGTGAGTCAACCTTGATTTATTATGTATATCTGCTTACTAGATCACTAAGAACTGCCATGTTAGCATTACTGTGGATCTTTAAAAATCCTAAATCACTAGATTTTTATGTAATAAAGGAAAATTTATATCCAAACTTGTTATTTTTAATGCCTGTATTTTTCAAGCCTCTGCCTCTATTCTCTATAAATTAAAGGACAGTCGTTTAAACCATCCCCAGGGAATTCATGGCTAATCCTCTGGCCTTCCTCACAGTTTACATAGGTCCACCTGTCTCACTTCCTTAGTTTTTTGATTTTCAAATGAGCTTCCTATAAATTTGCAAGTTACCTTTATTGTCCTTCATTTTCTGTTAAGTATCTAATTTGTGTATCTGGTTTTCTCTTGTTTTCATAGAGGCAGCATAGAATGGTGTAGCGTAGTGACTGAAGCGAATCTGGAGAGACTGCCCTCTTTGCCTTTATGGTCTTGGGCAACCTCTGCTATGCCTCAGTTCTCTCAGGAAATTTAAGAATAAAAGAAGTGGGGCTGGAGCAGTGGCTTGGTGCTTGCCTGGCATACGTGAAGACACGGGTTCAAACCCCAGCACCCATGTACTCAGCTAAGTGTCAGAGCAACGAAAGCCATATGAAAAAATAAAAATTGATTCTCTCTGCCTCTCTCTCTCACTTACTGTCCTTCTCTCTTAAAAAAAAAAGAATAAAAGAATATTAGCTTACTGGGCTATATTGAGTTGCTCTGTATAACTTGATAAGAAAGGGAGTCAGTGCTATGTAAGTACAGGCAATTATTATTATAGATGTGTCAGGTCAGTGTTTTAGATTAAGGACACCAGGAGAGCAGGAGACCCAGATCCCAAATGCAAATGCAAAATGGTAAGATGCTGAAGTTATTAGTAAAATGAAGTCTTAGAAACTTAGTATATCAATTTAAAGTAATAGATAGGAGTGTCAACCTTTCAGCATCTAATTTATAAGTAAGGAGATTTATTAACTGAAGCTAAGAGTGGATTATTAAGAATTTCTGCCTGTGCACCCAGAGAAGTTTATAACAGACTTCTTTGTTGTCTACAAACTTTCTCCTAATGGTTGTGAATAGTGTTGAGTCTCCAGAATTTATACATCCATAGCAAACACCCTCTTCAAAGTTGCAACCTTGGTAGCTTATCCCCTTATTCCATATGGACATTGCCATTATTCAGAGCATGTTTTAAATTCCCTTTTCAAATACTTTTCAGATCTGCACAGGCAACTCGAACTTGTTTTACTCTAACCAGCTCTTTGTACCAGAATGGTATTGATTTCTCCATCTTATTAATTCCAAATGACCTGACTAGTTCTGAAAATAATACCCATGCTTAAAAAAAAAAACAAAGCTGGCATTTGGCTGGGCATGGTGGCATATTCCTATAATCCCCTACTGGGGAGGCTGAATCAAGAGGATTGAAAATTTAAGGCCACTTTGAGCAACTTAGCAAGACCCTGACTCAAAATAAAATTTTAAAAGGGTTGGGATGTAGTTCAGAGATACAGCACCAGTCTGGCATGCACAAGGCCCTGAGTTCAGTCCCTCATACAAGAAAAAAAAAAAAAAAAGCCAGGTTGTGTGTCCCCACTAAATATAGTCAAAGAATTTGTCATCAGGATTGAATGCCAAGGTATTTCTGGAGTTTGACTAGAGCCTCCCCAAAATGATAACTCTGAAGCGATCTTATTTAGAAGGATAAGTTCTGGGATAAGTTGCAAAGTTCTGGGATTCAGTAACATGCATATTATAAAGTGTCAGTCCTTCTGCCGGGGGTACACTGGAAGAGATTTTTTAATATCCCAACCTTGGCCTGGCCTTGTTCCTGTTTCTTGGTAGACCTCCATTTGGCCACTCAGTGGACTTACTTCAAAAGTGTTGTTTGTTATCACATGGCCATCTTGCCAGGGCCACGGCAGGCCCATGGGTTTGGTGCTTTGACTTCAAATTTTTTTTAGCCACTAGAACGAACAGCTGTTGATCCTCAAATGTTGGAAGGTGTTGGAAAGTAACACAAAAACAACCCAAGATTGTTGTAGAGAAGGGACTGGCAAGGAGAGAGGAAGGGGCTTAAAAAATAATGTGGTACAAAGAAATCATTATGTAAAAATACCTGTTTTGTCTACACAAATGCTTTCTGTGATACAAAAAATGTTAAGTTCTTGAATGTGACTATTAACATTTGTTGTCTGTTGCCCTACAGTAAACCTAGAAGTGAGCAAATGTTTGACCTGATTTGCTTAGTGTTCTTGTGGGTGGATGAAAAGACCCTTGGGTATATTGGAGGTTTGCTTTGACAACAAGTAGATGGTCCAATAACCTCAGTGGTGCCAGCCAGGAAGCTTAAAATAGACCTGCATGTGGGTCTAAGATGCTGTCAGCCTGATAGTTGCTGACTTACTGTGGCCTTTGCCAAAATCAGCCACCAGAAAGAAGAGAGGCTGGTATACCGTGCTCTTATTTCTTCATTAAGAAATCAGTAAATAATTACCTGTTAACTAAACAATGGGTACCTGCTTTCTTACCAGTGTTGAGTTGCTTCTTAGTAATTAACTTCTTTGGAGCTATGCAATGAAATTGACAGTCAGTTACACTGAAGAAACAGTATGTATTATGACTCATCTCCTTAAGACCAGAGGCTTTCACATTTTGTGTTTGAAAAGAATTTGACCTTAATCAGATTTCAAGAGTCAAACGAATAATCCATGGGAACAATAAATATGTAAAGCTTTATTGTCTTGTAAAATTAGGGACAAGTTGGATGTGGTGATGCACATCTCTAATCCCAGCAACTTGGGAGGCTGAGGCAGGATTGAAAGTTCAAGGCTAACCTCAGCAATTTAGCAAGAGCCTATCTCAAAATTTTAAAAAAAGACTGGGATGTACCTCAGTTGTGAAGACACTTGGGCTCAATCCCCAGAACCCCGTGCCAAAAACAATTAGGAATAGAAGTCTCCAGGCTAACAGGCAGAATGTTTCTCTGCATTCATTGAATGTGACAAAGAATAGAAAAGTAGGTAACTGAGGTTGCTTAATTATAGAGGTTCAAGGGTTTTTAACAAGAGGACTACGTGTCTGTAGATCTGAGATTTGCACATACTGATGCTTTTTGATTTACAGTGGCATTATACCCCAATAAACTCATCAGAACTCAAAAATGCATCGAATGCATCTAACCTGTGGAATATTGTATCCTAGCAACACAACACACGGTGAAGTGTCTGTTGTTTCTGCTCCTGATGAGGTGGCTGACTAGGAACTGACTAACCCCTCCCCATGCATTCTCAGCATCAAAAGAGTATCATATGGGCTCTCTCTAGCTCAGAAAAAGATTCATATTCAAAACTTGTACAGTTTCTAAGAATGTATATCAGTTCCATGCCATCATAAAGTTATAAAATTGTAAAACAAGGAGCATGGATACCTCAAAAAATTCCTGTTAGTTTTGTTTTTTTTTAAGTACTGAGGATTGAACTCAGGGGCACTCTACCACTGAACTACATCCCCAGTCCTTTTTTATTTTTTATTATGAGACAGGGTCTCATCAAATTGTTTAGGCCTTCCTCACTAAGTTGCTGAGGTTGGCTTTGAACTTGTGGTCCTCCTGCCTCAGACTCCCAAGTTGCTGGGATTACAGGCTTGTGCCACCATGCCTGGAGGTGAGGTATCTTAAAATACTAAGGATAGTGTGTGTGGACAAGAAGGGAAGGGTAAAGGGGGACTTGGTATTATTGTCTGGTCATTAGACAATCTGGCAAGATTTTTCATTCAGTATAATTTTGTAGATGGATCCCCAAAATATAGAAGGTATAAAGTAGAGGAAGGGCTTCAGGAGAGCTGAGACACATTGGGGCATATTTATAAGAGGCGCCAGATCATGGGTGCCTCTGAGGCATACCCTGCCAACTGCAGAATTCAGCAGAAGTCCCCAAGTGATGACTTCAAAAATAGTAGCTGCGATTTGCCAACTTCTTAAAGGCTGTAATTCTTTTTTAACTACCAGAGTATAAGCTACTCAGGGGCAGAGGCCTTGTCTCTAGCATGTAGTGAGTTCTTCCTTTATATCACTCCCTATTCTAAGTGCATTGTCTCAGTGTGAGGTAGGGATTATCTTATGCATTTTCACAGGAGAGGAAACTGAGTCTTAATGAGGGTAATTTACTCCATGATCACACAAGTAGGAAGTGGTAAAACCATCTTAAGACCCTAAAGCTTTTACTCTAGGGCAGTTTGCCATAGTGACCATTATACACAATGCTCAAAAATGAGTAAATGAATTCATTTTAAATGAAGAAGAAGTGGCATACTGCAACAGATGAATTCTTTGAGATTGTGGCATGAATGAATATGTCACTATTTTATTCTGTTCGGTTTTCTTTTAAAAGGACTTATGTCAGAATTAGGATTCAGTTAATTATAGCTTTGAAAACTATAGAGTTTTACATTTTCATTATGGATTTGAAGCAAACTACATCCTTGTAATTGTAGAATTTCCACTTGTGCTTATTGTGTGTGCAACCAGCAGTACATTTTGTATAGCTAAGTGTTTTACCACTGATCAGCCACTCTTGTCAGAGCATGGTGGGTTTTTTGGTTATGGTTTTCTAGGAGAACCAATTGTAGCTTACAAAAGTACGTTTTCCCTGGATACCAGATATTATAAATGTTTGTAGATGAATGCCTAATGTATTCCATCTGCATCCTGCTAATAAAATTAGTTGTTCTAATAAGGAATGAATAATTCTGTCTACCAAAACAGTAAGTTTGTGCTTGATTAATTTAATTTAATTCATTTACTTATTTTGTGACACTGGGAATTGAACCTAGGGCCTCACACATGCTAGGCAGACACTGTATTACTGAGCTACATCCTAGCCCTTTTTTTTTTACTTTTATGCAGGGCCTTCCTAAATTGCCCAGGCTGGCCTTAAGCTTGTGATCTTCCTGCCTCAGCATCCCAAGTGTTTTTATTTTTAAGCAGTATGAACTGGAGAGAGAGAAAAGTTTAAGGACAGAAGGAAGACAATGAATTAAAGAGGAAAGTTAATTACAGCTATTGAGTTACATGTCCAGTTTTTTCTAGAAATAATGTGCTCTGAGACTCTAGTCAGAATATTTAGAGAATCACTCAGGTACAGTGTTTGAATTGTAATTTTATCACTTCTTAAGGCATCATGGTATTGTGAGATGAGTGTGAGCTGGCATCTCAGAGATCTGTGTTTAAATCCTACCTCTGTGTCTTACTAGCGGGGTTATCTTTTAAAATTTAACCAATAGTTTAAACTTTGTTTTCTTGCTTTCTTTTTTTTTAATCTAAAGTGTTTTATATGGATTAGGGATAATGTGAGTGGAAATGCCAAATGATGGCTGGCAAATAACACCAAATGTTTTTAGCTCTTTAATTAGTTCCCTATTGCTCCTGTAACAAATTACTACATATCAAATGGCTCAGGAAAACACACACATTAGCTTTCGGTTCTGCAGGTCAGAAGTCTGACCCAGCTCTTGCTGGACTGAAGGGGAAGTGTCAGGTGCTATGGGGAGGGTCTTTGCTGTCACTCTTCCTTCTCTCCATTCTATATTTTCACGTTACCCTCTTAACTCCCACTTCCTCTTCTGCCTGCCTTTTTAACAAACCCTTGTGATTACATGGGGCCCACTGTGATGATCCAGGATAATCTCTGTAAGATCAACTGGTTAGTAATCTTAATCCCATGTGCACCCTTAATTCTCCATTGTCATGTACCACAGATATTCACAGGTCCCAGGGATGATGGTGTAAGCATTTTTTAGGGGTTTTTCTGTGTACCACAGTGCTTTTCTCCATTTGATATTCACTCATTCATATACCTATTAAAGTAAAATAAAACTAGTGAAAATATGTTTAGGCAGCTTAAATATGAAGAGCAAAAAAAATTTGACTGACAATACAAGGAAGACTGCAACAAGTCTCTTTATGAGAGACATTCAGATTTGGATTTTGGAGAGAGATCACTTTGTGTGTGAGAGAGAAAGGGACTCTCCAAAATTTTGGATTGTCTGATGCCAGCAATGTAATGAGGATACCCTCTTCCCTGCCCACAAGGTAGATGTGGATTTGGGTTGCATTAAGGTAACAACAAGGAGGTGATAACCTACCTCCATTCTTGTTGAATCCCCACCAAACCTTGGCATAAAAATCTGCAGTATAGCAGTATAAATGGGTTGACTACAGGGTGAAGAGTCTAAATTAAGAACATATGAGAAATTTAGAGACATTCATGACGTGGTATTCAGATAGTTTGATGACAATCATATGAAAAGATTTATCTTTGGAAAGGCTGAAGTTTGAAAAACTAGAATAAATGCATAGAAATTAGTTTTAAACTCATGGTAACTTCATGTAGTTATAGTTTTCAGGAAATGGAATTAGCTACTCCTTGAGATAATGGATTTCCTGTTACTAGAGGCATTCACATAAAATCTAGACAACAGAAAACAAAAGAATGTGTTCCCAAAGCACTTGTGCATTGACCATTGTACTTGCATTGTAATCATTTGCATGCTAGCCTCTCTCTATCAATTATGACCTCCTCCTGTGCTGCAGCTACCATACTCATGTTTTAGCTTGGGTTAGGAGGTACTCAGTAAATGTTGACTGGGTGAATGGAGGGTGCATAAATGAGGTTGAGGGTTGGACAGTAGTGGGACCATTAGAGTCTCTCCAACACTGAGACTCGGTTGATTTTCAGAAGTAGGATCTGAGCTAGGTTTAGAGAATGGGATTGGGATCCATACAGGAGGTGGTATTGGGACATTCTGAGTGGAGGCTACAGTGCAGGAAGACCCCAAGAGGAGCAAGAGCAGCTCTGAATGGAGGAGCTATGTTGAGTGAAGCACAGATGTTAGAATTGGGGCATAAGGCTGAATCTTGATAATTGAAGGTCTTTGATTTCATGGATATTGGATTCCTCATCCTGTAATCAGGATGCTGATTGACACTTGACTGAACTGTGGTGAAAGAAAAGTGCTCTGACAATGATTTATATCATGGCTCCGTTGGAATAACTGCAGACTATTGCCCAAATATGGGATAAAGAGTTAAAATACTGAGCTAGGCAATGGCAGCAAGTGTATAAAGGAGGGAAGTGATGGGAAGAGGCATTAGCAAAAAAAAAAAGTCAGGACTTGGTGGTGAGATAAATAAGGACAAAAAGGAGAGGAGGATATCATAGAGACCAAAGCTCTACACATGGGTGGCCACGAGTATGGACATTTATATCCAGAGTTTCTTAGAGAAATGGCAGTACCATGGAAAAAACATTCGGAATATCAGTGATTCGCCAAAGCTGTTTATATTAAGTTGGTGGAAAATGGGCTGTTTTTAATATTTATGAACAGGGAAAGTCAAGAGTAATTAGTCTGTGAAGGGCCACATTTTTTAGAGATGAGCTGTAGTACTGGCAAAACTTCACCCTGAGCTGAAGGAGTTAGGTGCAGTAGGTAATGTTGCTTGAGAACCATTATAGGCCTGCATACGTATCATCCCACTTCATTAAATTACCCAAGAGCATGAAGTATCAGCTTGAACACCATGGGATGCCTGCTTTAGGGCAGTGCCCAAGGAAACTGCCACACTGCCACCCATGTTAGTACTGGGGATAATTATATGTCTTTGAACTACCTAGATTTTCTTTTTTTATAATTTTTGGACTCCGAACTGAATAAATACCTGTGTGTGTGTGTGTGTGTGTGTAGGGGTAGAGGAGGAGGAAGGAGGAATTACTTAAGCTTTCAGAGCCAGAATTACTTTTTAACCTCTTTTCCTGTTTTGTTTTATAACTCCACACTTATTTTTCTGACCTCCCTCCTCTCTTAATTTATGCCGTCCTTAATTTTACACATACCTGAAAGTCACCATAAATTTATTCTGGAACAAGGGAGAGGAAGTATAAATGTATTCTATTTCTATTAATATCTGCTTTATATGGAAAGAAGTAGGGGCTCAGTTAATTCATCTAATATCCAAGGTCATAGTAGAGTAGCTGGGTATGGTGTCATATGCCTGGAATCCACTGACTTGGGAGGCTGAGGAAGGAGGATCTCAAGTTCAAGGCCAACCTCAGCAACTTGGCAAGGCCATACACAATTTTAGCAAGACCTTGTCTCTAAATAAAAAAATATATAAAAAGTGTAAGGGATATGACTTGGTGGTAAAGTACCTCTAGGTTCAATCGCTAGCATCAAAAAAAAAAAAAAATCCACAGTATTATCTATTGTTGGATAACAAATGCACCCCCTTGCCAAATTAGCTTAAAATAAGAAAGATTTATCTTAGTTTCTGAGAATTAGGAATTGGGAAGCAAATTAGTGATTCTAGCTCAGGATCTCATAAGGTTGTTGTCAAACTATCAGCCAGGACTGCAGTCATCCAAAGGCTCGAAGGCTTGATGGGGTTGGAGAATATACGTCCAGCTCACTCACATGGCTATTGGCAGAACATCTTCATTCCTTGCCACATGGGTCCCTCTGCACTTCTGCTCACAAGGTGACAGCTGGACTTCCCCAGAGTGAGTGATCTGAGAGAGTCAGAGAGACCCAGACAGAAGCTGTCATGTATACATACAATCTTGAAAGTGGCATACAATCACTTCTATTGTTTGCTATTAGTCATACATACCAGTCCTGGTGAAATGCAAGAAGAAATTCCACAAGGGTGTGAATTCCAGCTGTAGGTACTACTGGGGCCTTCTTGGAGGCTGCCAAATGCAGTGAGTAAATAAGGTAGCTAAGACTTCATGATGCTACCTTGACAAAGGCACTGGATTTGAACAGACTCAGGTTTGGCACTTCATCTTGAAAACTAGGGAAATGAACATCAGGAAGTGTAATATTCTATGATTCCAGTTTTCTTCCTTTGATCCCTCTTAAAATTGCCAATACTGAAACTATTTCATCCACAAAGCTGTGTGTAGCCTCACAATTCTATTTAATCACTTCTAAAGGCAGATCCTATTTGAACCTTAAGCCAACACTAAGCAATTTAACTTTTGGATACTACTAAGGAGTTAAAATAACAGCTAACTTAACACTATATCTTCTTACATTCTTTGAATTTGGTAGTATAAGAAATTTTTATACTTTTACTTCCTTGTACTTCTTGTTTGTGGGAAAGGTGTATGTGTATAAAGGATAAAAGTTTTTGATGTTCTTCACCTCCTAAGAGGAAATTGTCAGTGTAATGAGAAAACTTTATAGATATTTTTTATGAAATGTGTTTTTACTGCATTGCTGAACTGTAGCCAGATTTCATCAGGGAAATTAGAGAATGATGTTTTCTTGGTTTCAGGGAACTGCTGGGCTCAGTGTTTGGTTTTCAGGCCATAAATCATGACTCATCAATAAATGACCTGGATAAATAAACACAGGATCTTATTTGCTGCTGGCTATCACCCGACCAGTTTATGATTCTTATTGTATTCTGTATCTGGAGATTCTATTTTCTTTTGAAATGTGTATAAATCGATTTTTAAACCAACCCCAAACCAGTTTCTTAGCTGAGAATTTTTTTGAACAATGATATTTATTAATTATTACAGCATCAGTTTAAGTTCACAAGCTACAGCTGTGTGCCTGTGACTTTTGAATGTTGTTATAATTTTTTTTAAGCCTCTAGGACTTCCAGGACCTGCTGTGGTATGCCAGTTTGGAAACAAAGTGATCAGTTTTGTCTCAGGAGAGAACCTTGTCCTTACATTTGACTGACATGTACAAATTAATCTGTACTATATTCTGCAAATGGAGAAAAGAGGACTCAAGCTCTGTCCCTTTAAAAGCTTGTGGTATAGCTACTGGATGAACATTAACCAGAATAACTATGATACTATGTGAAATAACAGAAGTATTCACAAGATGCTTGAGAAGGAAAGAGAAAGGGATCACTTCTGCATGATAGTGTAGGGCACAGATGTCAGGAAAACTTAAACTTAGATCAGTGGTCCCAATTGTGGGTTCCAGGATAATAATAGAATTTTCACTGAAATGTGGCAGAATGAAGGGAGGAAAAGGAAGCAGTGTTTTATTTATAAATAAACTAAATCCCATAAGCTAACTTTATGATTTTAAAAATTAGCCTGAAATTGTTACTCTGCTTTATGAAGTCTCATAATAATATGTATTATAGAATTTCATTTAATTGCAAAATGAAAATTGTCAGCCTCATATCAGTCCCCATTTTTATGAATTCTTTCATTTAGTGGGCTTTCAAATCCTAAAGATGAGTCATGTTATGAACACTTACCTGTGAGCTGGGTTTGGAAGAGACACACCTACCGAAAGGAGCTCTTGCTATTGTCTGCCAGCTGCTTAACCACATCTGTATTAAAGGAAATTAATTTGCAAGAAAGGAAAAAACGTGTGCTTCCTTTTTACAACTGGTTTTGAATGTCTTTCTTGGAAAGCGTTGTGGAAAGGTGAGAAGCAAGAGAGAAAATCTGTGTCCATGGTGGTGGAGAATGTGAACTGTATACGGAAAGCCCTGTTGCCAGGGTGGAAACTGGCTTGGGGAGACTATTCCCCCATAAAATTTTACACAGTTTAAAGAAAGTGAAGCTTGATGAGAATGTAAGCCTTCCAATTATTTGTGTTTTAGGTTAAAAAATAAAAAGAACCTTTGAATTTAGAACAAGCGTATGCAAGGGGCAGGGAGAAAGAGTGGGCCATTGGATCTGTTGTCTTAGCAAATCGGCTGTAATAGAATCTTTTAACTGGGCCGCACTGAAGGCTGGCTGTGCCGAGTGTCCTCATTCAACTCACCTACAGTAGCAAAGCCTCATCCATCTGCACATGTATTCCTTTCTGGAATTGAACCATATCCATCATTTTAGGGAACGTGTCATCTCTGAAGAAGGATTCAAAGAGAACCACAGACTTATTAAAAGATTGAATAGTATCAGAAGAATGTTTAAGAAGATCATAAGGATTCTTGAACTCCTGGGTGGTGACCTTATAGGAACTTAAATCTGTCTTGAGTTTCTCCTAGCATAAGCACTTTCAGAAATGATCGAAGATTTCCTTGAAAACTTGCCAGATAATTGTAAATAATAGTGCACATGTCTACCGTGCACTTGGATGCAATCACTGTACAATGCCAAGCAAGAGGGCTCTGCTTTCAGATATTTAAGTCCTCGTTCCACCTCTTACTCCTCTTGCTACTGTTAAGTCTCAGCCTGGGTAAGCCTCAGTTTCATGTTCTTTGTAATAGGGATGATGGTTCTTAGTTATAGGGTTCTTGTAAGTAAGCACATGCAGTGAACAAAAACTACTGCTCTTTTACTTTTATTTCTGTTATTGCTATTTCCTTTTGAAAGAAATGCCTTCCTCCTGCACCCTCTTTTGCAGTTAGTTAACTGTCTCCCATCTTTGAGTCTGGAGGGTCTTCATTTATGTTAACCATTGGTTCTTTAAGGTTCCTTGAAAACTAAAGCCGTATACATGAACACAAAAATGTGCTAATATTATAGGGCAGATCATTTATTTTGACTAACTCATATATCTAAGCAAATTAGTCAAAACCTTGTATCACAATAGTTCTAGCAAAGTCATATGGAGAAACAATATTAGATATTTATGCAAATTATGCATTCTATCAATAATCCTCAGACCACCATTTCCCCATGACCTTTAGCAAGTCAGCAATGGAAAGTTTGGAAGGGGGTAACTCGCCAGTGATAATGAACGAGTCTTTTCCTATTTCCTGATTTGCAAAAAATAGAAACAAACGTGGCCTCAGCGGTGCAATCATAACCTGACCTGGCACACAGAGGAACTGTTGAAGTCTGTCTAGCCTGAAATGACCAGCTGAGCTATTGGAAGCTGAGGGAGAAACTAAGAAGGCCCCTTTTATTCGCTTTCATAGACAGAAACATATTTTATAACTAAATTAAAAAGAGGTGGGGAGGAGTCCAGAGGTTACTTTTGGCCTAACCTGGAAGATCACCGCTTTTAGTTATTGATGCATTCACTGGACACCTGATGTGTATCAGACAATGTTCTGGACACTAGAGGTGACACAAAACAAAGACCCTGTATTATGGGACAGTGGCAGGGAAAACAATACAGACTGAATTCCACAGGAACCCCACGGGTGACGCAGCCCTTTATGGCATAGAGATGCCCAGAGGGTGGGCCCTGAGCACTGGTGTGACTGAAGTCCAGCTGCTCAGGAGCCTGAGGCAGGAGGATCACAAGTGCAAGGTAGAGGCCAACCTTAGCAACTTGGTAAGACCCTTTCTCAAAAAATAGAAGGGATGGGATGTAGCTCAAGGGTAGAACACCCCTGGGTTCAGTCCTTTACCTGAAAAAAATAAAATTCCCTGAGACTTAGAGAGGTATGTGTGATTTTTATTACACTGATTACTAAAACACTAACTTCCCATTAAAGCAGAGTATATTTGACCTTTCAAAACTGATTGTTGTGGTTGTGGAGATCTATTGCTGTCTTTCTTTGTGGTAGTCAGTGAGGAAAATACCACTGTAATAGAGTAAGCTCTATGTTATCTGTGCTCCAGCTTTGACATGCTGTGAAGCAAACTTTTGATTTACCTAATGTTTTGTGCTTTAAGCATCAGGGTTACCTACCTAGGGTTTTGCTCTAATATACTTAGCTCTCACTATGCCTTCTTAAGTTTCAATGCAAATTTTAATAAGGATTAGCAAGCTTGGATGAGACAAAAACACAGATAATATTACACATGCTGGTAAAGCCATAAAAATGACATTTAGGTTTCTGTAGGCTGTTGATTTGTAAAGAAGTAAGGTTGGTTTTAACCTTGACCCCATCTTTACCCCTTGTTAAAAAAACTGTGCTAAATCAAGCATAGTATTTCAGGTGTAGCATTTCAGCTGTAGAATAATATATCAAGTCAATGTTTTTAACTCTGGATATACTATATTAAGCATTTAGAAAGCAAGCATTCTCTCAAATATCACTCACAGGTTATTTAGGGTAGGGAAAAGGGTATGTTTACAATGAGATGATCTGGCAGATGTCACCATGACTGATGACCTAACATCATCAATAACGGTGATGATTGGGCTGGAGTAGTGGTTATGTGCTTGCCTGGCATGCGCGAGTACGCAGATTCGAACCCCAGCATCACATACACGATGAAGCTTAGGAGCAATGAAAGCCACACGAAAAACTAAAATAAAATTGATTCTCTCCCCCCCCTACTGTCCTGTCAATTAAAAAAATAAGAATAAAAAATTTAACATTGTTGATTGGCTGACACTTTTCCTGGTGGGAAGCAATGGAAAATGCACAGCATGAGCTAGGTAAACTTCTTGCCAAAAATGTCTAACCTGAATCCAATCATGAGGACACAATCTGACAAATTCAGATTGCAAGACACATTATGTAGGGCAAATGGCTTGGACTCTTCAAAAATGTCAGAGTTGTGAAAGTAAAACAAAATACATAAGAAGGTGGGGAGAATTCTCCAAATTAAAAGAGACAAATGTGATAGTTGGATGATTCAGTGCTGGATTCGAAAATTAAGGAAAGTTGAAGCAAAGGGATGGGAGGAGAGAAGAAAATGTCCCAGAAGGGCATATGGGGTTCAGTTGAAAATTTTGAATAGTAATTTTTATTAGATAAAGCTTTTGTATTAGTATTAAATTCCTTGAATATGATTGTTTTGAAAGAGAAAGAATGCCTTTGTTCCTAGGAGATAACTGCTGAAATATTTTAGATGTGAAGGCAATTTTCAGATGGTTCGAGAAGAAAGTGCACATGAGTGGAGAGGAAGACAGGGAAACAAATGTGGCAGGATAACTGGTGAATCAAGATGAAGGGAGAGTGTGTGCTTGCTGATTTCTTTCAACTTCTCACATTTTCAAAATGTGAGAAGATACGTCTATTTGAAAGAAATTTTAGAAATCTGGAACAAAAACAAAAGACATGAAAAACCGAGAGGGATAACTTATACGTAGCCTCAAGAATAAAGCCCAGGACAATGAAAAGAATTCTAGAAAGGAAGTCACAGTGCTATGTTCTCCTGTCTCTGCTGTCACCAGCTATATTATCATGGCCTATTTGCCTGAACTCAGTGTATTCATTTCTGAATACTGCCATAACAACGTGTCACAAACTGGATGACTTAAAGCGGGAATTTGTTGTCTCATTTCTAGAGGCCAGAAGTCCAAAATCAAAATGCCAAATGGCTGTGCTCACCCTGAAACCTGTAGGGAAGCAGCCTTCCTTGCCTGTTGCTGGCTTCTGGGGTCACCAGCATCCTTGGCACTTCTTGGCTTGTCACTGCAGTACTTCAGTCTGCCTCTGTCTTACATGGTGTTCTTTTCTCATGCGTGTCTGTCCCAGTGTGCCTTCTATGATGACACCAGTCATACTGGATTAAGGCCCACCCTAAAGACCTCATCTTAAATTTCATTACATTTGCAAAGCCATTATTTCCAAATAAGGTCACATTCACAGGCATGGATATATTAGCTTTCTGTCTCTGTGACCAAATACCTGAAATAACATAAAAGGAAAAATTTACTTTGGCTCATGGTTTTAGAGGTTTTAATTCATAGTCACTTGGTCCAATTGCTTTGGGCCTGAGGCAAGGCAAAACATCATAGCAGGAAGTGCATGGTAGAGCAAAGTTTCTTGTCATGGTGGCCAGGAAAGAAGGGGGGATGGGTAATACAAAATAAACTTTCAAAGATACTCCCTCTTAATAGCACCACAGGCTGGCAACCAGGCCCAGGGGGGACATTTCAGATCCAAACCATAACATGTGGGGTATTAAGGCTTAATCATATCTTTTTTTGGGGGCATACAAACCTACAATTCCATCTTCGTTTCTCCAAACACATGGGAGAAGCAAAGGAGTTGCTGAAATAAAATGAATTCTGAAGTCACTTCATCTCTGAGTCTGAGGTTCCGCGAATCCACTGCTCCACTTTCACCATTAGCTTCGGGCAACTAGAATCCAAGAGAGACTTGGTATTTCAGATCATTATAAAGCATACAACCAATATGGCTTTTGGAAAGCATAATTCATAATTCATGTACACTCTTAGCATATCAGGCTGTGTTATTCTGTTTGGCAAAATCCTCTTTGCCTTCATTTTTATTTGTCTAAATGATTGTTGGTCAAAACATTTTCTAAGCTGAATTGCCATCCTGTTACCCCATAAAACTATAAAAAATGAGTTAACAGTAAAAAAAACCAAAAAAACCTAATTGTTGCATCACAAATGATTTCAGATGTTGGACAGGCAGCCCCACTGGAGCAGATTAACAAGGAAAATCAAGACTACTCCTCCTGTCTCTGTCCTTCAGGCTAAAAAAAGACAAGATAAGAAGAGAGGACACACTGTAATGAATAAAAGCAGCTGTACCTTCAAACCAACCCACCCCTCCTGCTGGGTCTGCTCTGGATATCTGGAGGAGGAGCGACTTTGAGGCCCTAGGGACTTGCAGGCAGAGGAGGTGGGCCATAAATGGAGATAAGGATCTGTTCACACTCTTCCTAATGTTCCTACTTCAAAGAGAAAACTGTCAAAACCAGGGAAGGGGGAAGCTGAAAACAAAATCCAGGTCCTATTGTGACATGTGGACAAAGATGTCCTGCATTTCCCACCATGTGACCTCAGGTAGACACCACGTATGTAACCCAGGTCAGGGTGGTGTCTCACCTGAGAAATCTCTGCTGTGGGAACAGGAAGCAAAAAACCTCAGTAAAATGGAATCTTATCCAAAATTAAATAGTGCTGTTTCCCCCTACTTTCAAAAATTACATAAAAAATTTATAATTTCATTATACTGTTGTCCTTGTGACAGCCTATTCTGTCACTTACTGCCAACACTAGGTAAAAATACTGGGAATTCACAGTCATTATTATTCTGGTCTGTCTCTGCCATTCCTTCAGCAGTGGAAGTTATGGGTTTGTCAGCATTTCCATTATTGCCTCTTATTCTCAAGGCCTCTGTCTTAGTCACAGAAAATTGCATGGCCCTGGATGGATGCCGAGAGGTAATTTCCTTTAGTGTTAGAGCGGCTGCATTTTTTTATGGTTGAATGTGACTTTGCAAGTGATTTCAATATCTTTTTATTAAAAATTAATTCATACATATACCTCAATTCTTTCTTCAGTGCGTAAAGCTCTTATTCAATGTTGGGAGAGGAATTATGTGAATTAAAAGTTTAGGGACAGCACACAACTCAAGAAAGAGGCTGGGACAGTGACAATAGAACATGGCATGGCCAGGAGGTGATGAGATGACTGCATGTGGTAGTAATGGTTACTTATGGTGTCACTGGGATTTACAATGTGAAAGAGAAGGGAAGAGAAGATATGGTCCCAAGTTAAAAATTTAAATTATATGCATTATACTTGTAGTCATTGGGATCTTCTCAGCAAATCCTAGAGTTTCAGTATTGGACGAGGACCTTACATCTTATCAATCAACAATGATACTTATTCTATCAATCCCACACTCCTTTCGGATGCTGATTCTGTCAATCCATACTCCCTCTTCTGCTATTCCAACAATGTGTCAGTGTTCTCTTGCTACATTTTGAATCAACACAAAGTTGAGTGACTTGAAACAACAGACACTGCAGCAGCTTAGAATTCTGGGTTTTAGAAATTTGCACTGAGCTCAACCAGATGGGCCTTCTGTTGGTCCCACCTTGACTCACTCATGGGGTGCAGTCAGAAGCTGGTTGATCATGGATAACCCCACTCAGGTGTAGAGCAGAAGTCTGAAGCTGCTAGCAAGATACTGCAGGCTTTTCCCTGGCTACTGGGTTCCAAAAGCATCTAAAGAGGGCAACTCCTAATGCACAAATTTCCTAAGCCTCCATGTTACTGTGTCATTGGCCAAAGTAAGTCACATGGCCAAGTTCACATGCAAGGAGGTGAGGGGATAAGACTCCATCTGTCTGTGGAAGGGACAGAAACATAGAGTTTCTAGGGAAGGCATGGGGGTTTAGAGGGTGAATGGAACATTCGTCTGCTGCATGCAATCTTAGAACTCAACAGGGGCAGAGTAGCTGAGTGAGGACATGGCTGAACTGAGCCTCCTTCTGGACCAGAGGGGACACAGGAGAGGAAATGGGACTGGGGAAGGTATTAGACCTTTGATGGAATAACAGAACTCCCAGCCCCAGAAGGTCAAGTCAGGAGGGAGAATTCATTCTGACGTGCACACCAGACACCTCCTTAGCTTCCCAGAGGAAAGTGGAGGAAACTGAGGGAACTGAAGCTCTGTGGAGAAATGATTTCTAGTCATTTCGACCCCATTTTATCTTCTGGCTGTTCTGACTTGAGAAGAGATTAGAGTTTCCTATGGATGATTCCTGTTTTTGAACTTGGCTCCAGGCAAAACTCTCAATTGCTGTTTGGTTTTAATGTGCCTTAACCTCCCACATAGATTCTCTTTTATCTTTCTTGTCTTTATCACCTCATTATGAGACAGTTTTAGGAGAGATAGTAAAATGGCTAGGTAGTCAGGACAGAGGGCCCCATCTAAGAGCTAGCTGGTAGAAGCAATGGACAGGGCATACTCAGGGCCTTCATATGCAAATGACCATGGGGCTCACCTATGGAAGCAAGTCCTTTGTCACTGAGGGGGAAAAACTAAGAAGTGGGGGTGGACACCGATGGGAACTTGGAAAGAATTGCTACCTGTTTTGCATAGATTTTAACCAATGACTTTGGTACTAAGTTTCAATGCCTGCTTTGCATAGGTTTCAACCAATGCCTGCTTGCATGAATGTTAATGATGCTCGTACCCCAAATCAATATAACCCCTGGCCTAACCTCCATTAGATGGTCTCCTGCTTCCAGGTACCCCTCCGCCTTGCAGAGTCTCTGCTCTCCTTCCTTAAATAAATCCTACACCTTTTACTCCTCCTTCCATGGTTGTCAGTGGATTTTATTCTTCAAATTCGTGAGACAAGAACCCAGAAGATTGGCGCCCAATTCCCGGGGTAGATTTCTTGGTGTTGCACCAAGAGCTGCAACACCCAGCTTTTAGCTGGAGAGCTGCTAACACTGTTTCGGCCTCGGAAACCTGCAGCCAGCCCAAACTCTAGTTTTAGCTGGGAATAGCTGCAAACACTAGAAGTGGCTATTTTGGCTGCTGGAATCTGTAGTGGCCCAGACTCCATTTGCCAGTGGGAGCAGAGAATCCGGCCTCATCTCAAAAACACTGAATCAATGCTAGCTCAGTGTAGGGGAGGGGCACCAGGAGTCCTACATTAGGCAGGATTACTCATTTGCAGCCTAAACTCATTGAGAGGAAGTTCACAGTTAAGACTAGAATCCATTTATTCTAGTTTAGAGATGGCCGTAAGAGTACAGCTTGGCTGGGCATGGTGGTACACCTGTAATCTCAGTGACTCCATGCAGAATCAGGAGGATGATAAATTCAAAGCTGGCCTCAGCAATTTAGTGAGACCTTGTCTAAAAACAAAAAATAAATAAAAAATAAAAAGGTCTGGGAATGTAACCCCTGGATTTAATCCCTAGTGTGTAGATAGACAGATGATACATTGAAAGATGGCTTGGAGGTTTATGTACATGGCTTACTCTAAGCTAGAAGATAGATAAAATACAAAATAGAATAGAATAGTAGTTCTCTTGCAACTTAGAAAATGCAAGCATGATCAGTTGTCAAAACCAAGGTTTAAACAGTTGTACCTGCCTTTGAGCCACTTACCGAATTTCTTGGAAGAAGAGAATATGGAAACAGTGGACCAGGACCCCAATGGATTAAAGGAAAATTAAAAAGGCATAGGGGTTGGTGTCCCACCTTCAGATAACTGAAAGGAGCTCACCTCTCCAGAGGAGGCAGCAGATGAGCAGAAATGTCAATGAGGTGTGGTCGTGCAGAGAGAGGTCCTGCACTTGGCACGCAGGGATATCCAAACGTAGTAATAAATCTTTTCATTTTCTTTTCTCTATTATCTCTATATCTATGTTTTTTTTTCTGATACCTGTCCTAATAAGGTTATCTACTCTTACATGGTCTCCCTGATTGTCCCTCTGTCCCCTATCAGAACCACTCTTTCCTCCAATGTGTCCCATAGCACCAGGAAGCAGGCAGGGTATAGTTTAAATTTAGCTCAGTGGTGGTCAAAAAACCCATGGGCTCTGGAGTCCTGCCACGTGGGGATGTCTCCCCAAGACCCTAACTATTCAAGTACCTTTACCCCACTATTGTAGTTGTTCGCTGTTTTATCTGTAGTTTGCCTGCTGCTTCTCCATTTGACCGTGCCCCATATTCAGGCCCATGTCTGTTTATCACAGTCTGCTTGGCCTTCAGCAAAGTTCATGACACTGGTATCACTTTATAACTGTTTCCCAAAGGACTCAGTGTGAGCTAATTAATCCCAGCTGCTTTTCTTCCAAATGGTGTGACCTTGGGTAAGTTATATAACCCATCTGTGGCTGTCTCTTTATTTATAAGTTGGGGTAATAACACCTACTTGTAAAGGTTATTGAGGTAAGGTATATTTTTAAAGAAAAAGACTGTAAATGGGGTAAAAGAGGATATTATGGGAGATTGGTGTCACATGAATAATGAGGAATAAATCATATAATACTGTTAATAGTAATAATGTCTAAAACCGTTTTCCACAGCTGTCACCTGCTAAGTATTTTATACCATTATCTCATTAACTTCTCCAACACTTTGAGGAAGGGATTATTGTACTTATCATACAAATAACAAAACTGAGAGCTGGGGATATAGCTCCATGGTAGAATACCCTATGTTCAATCCTCAGCACTGAAAAAACAAAAAAACTACTCCTAACAAATAACAGAACCGAGACTCAGGAAATGGGGCACTGTCCCAAATAGCAGAGCTGGGTATCAGAGCGAGTTTTAGAGACAAAACATTGCCATTTCTGTGCCTATCTTTGTAAAGCACTGGTAGCCACTCTTCTTATCTCAGCTGTCCTCATTTGACACTGGAAGATAGCAGGCACAGCAGGGACTGCAAAGACCAGAGGAGGAAACCAAAGCAGACATCCAAAGGGCCTGTTGCAGGGAGGAGAGAGGAAATGGACTATGCTCTGGGGAAGTACAAACCAAGCTAGCCACGGAGAGTAATCCACCATGAAGAGAGAGAGATCAGGAGAGAGAGAAACAGAACTGGAGGCTGAAAAGTATCTAGGCAGGTGATGGACAGTAACTGAGATGCCGCCCTGTAACATGATGAGGCTCCACGTAGCCAAGGATATTCTGGGTAGTGGTTGCTGGAGCTGTTGACAAGCTGAGAGGTCTTGCTCTCTTCATGGTCACAGAGGTGAGGATGTGGAACTGGTACGATGTGTGTGTGTGTGTGTGTGTAAGAGAGAGATGCACACACTCAGATTTTGATCCTGAGCCCAATGAAATGTCCATAAGTCTTTTTAATTTTCTTCCTCTCCAAGTTTTACCTATATGTTTCCTTATGTCTGTGAGAAAAATTGTGGGTATATTTATAAATTAGATGGGATTGCAGCAAGTAAGAAAAACTAAAAAATATAGTACTTGGACACATGGATGATCTGGTCCCAAGTGCCAAATCTCTCTTTAGTCCAAAGATCTCTTTTTTTCTAGCTCATCTGGAAGCAATATTGCTTAAAGGCAGGAACTGAGATTTATATATGGCTCCCTCTTTTTCTTCCAACATAAACGTAATTATTCTACCATATCCAAGTCCACTCCTCAACTGTAAAGTGGGAATCATAGCAACACTACCCCATGGGGTTGTGGAGAAGATGAAATGCAAAGGAGCTGCTCCTGGGCAGAGTAGGACCTTGGTATGTAGAGATCATTATTTGCTTTCTCTCCTGTGCAGGAGCTATTGGGAGGGTGTGGCAATTTATCCCTAGGCTTCTTATTCAGATGTCTTTGGATTTTGATTGATCAGACATTGTACAGATTGACAGATTGAAATCCATAGGGTGGGGGTGAGCCAGTTTGGGATCTTTCTTCTACAACTAAAACAAAGTGACCTTGATCTTTGGGAAGGTGGGTAAATGGGTTTAGAGATATGCCAGGCTTCACGGCCACATTTCTATGTACCTAATGGCCTGGTGCCATTAGAAGAAGCCCCACATGCAGGTAGAACAGCAGATGTAGCTCAGTGGTGATTCTGCCATTCCCAAACCTCACTTCCTATCAGGCCTCCTCAGGTTTGCTAACACCGTTCAAATATGATGTAGTTCTCTCTTCCAGCATACAGATCACTGCTGTAGCCCTGTCCATGATGAAGTAAGGAGGAAACTGGTTGAGGGCCTCTGTGAGGTTCATCTTTCTCCACCTTTTTGTGGCTTACACATAGCCGCTTTTTTTGTTGTTGTTGTTTTGTTTTTTTCCTGTTGCTGTAACCAAAAGGCCTGATAAGAACAACTGAAGGAAAAGAAGTTTATTTTGGCTCATAGTATTCGCCGTCTCAGTCCATAAATGGCCAATTCCTGAGCTCTAGACCATGGTGAGGCAGAACATCAGGGAAAAAGGGTAGAAAGTAGCCCAGGACATGGCACTAAGAAGCAGAGAGAGACCCGCACCAGGGACAAAATAGAAACCCCAAAGGCTTGCCCCCAGTGACTTACCTTCTTTAACCATGCCCCACCTGCCCATAGCTAACACCCAGTTAATCCATTCAAACAGATCGGTGCATTGATTAGGTTAAGGCTTTCATGACCTCAACACTTCATCTCTAAATTTTCTTGCATTGCGTCACACATGAGCTTTTGGGGGACATGCATATCTAAACCGCAACCGTCTTCTGGAAGCTGAAGAATGGTTTTGGACACTTTCAGCAACTACTTCCTGGGAGAAGGAAAGGACATCTGTGGCATCCCAGGTGGAAGGCCTTCTGGATCATCAAGTGCAGTATCTTGAAGGCTCAAGAGCTAACATAGCTTCTGTGCTTGTCACAGTGAGTGACCTATGACCCCACTCAACACCCTAAGACCCATCAGTCAGAGACCTGTCAGTACAAAGTCCTGGGTGAACAGGATGCCTCCAGGAGTGTGTGAGAGACAAACCACAAGAGGATCTTTTCTTTCTCAAACTAAGCAAGGAACATCAGAGAGAAAAAGTTGTATGCTTGTCTCTTCTATCTGCAGAACTGACTAAGCAAAATTACAAGCAAGCCAAGAATGATCTTTTTACTGATTCATGAACCTGAAACTATTCTCACAGCATTTGACTTAATCAATAAACTGCTTGCATGCTGTGTTTTCCCTTTATAAGCAGATGCATTTCTCCATTAACTAAAAGACTACACTTGGTGCAACCCTTTAAGTGAATTTTGTGAATATTGGAATGTTTATAGCAACCCCTTTAAAAGTGTCTACAAATAAGAATTACAATGGAACCTCTTGATAGAGAACAAAGGAGGTCCACCCTCTCCTTAACCTTTGCTTTAACCCAATAGGCCTGCTTGAAAAACTGCCCTCATTCCCTTCTTTGAAAACTTCTTGGCTTAGTTTAGTCTGGTGGAGATCTTTTGCCAGTTTCCAAGGAGGATATTGGATAAGGCAGAGTTGCTTCTGCTCAGGCTCAGTGTTGGGAGGTGTGTGGGTGTACCACGTTGCCCATAGCCTGTCCTGCAGTTAGCACATAACCTAAGAAGCTGTATGACCCAGGCAAATTACACAGCCTCACTGGAGATCAGCTTCCTTTTCAAAAGGTAGGGATATTTACAGCTGCTCATCCTACATTGCACAGCTGTTTTGGGCATAAAATGACATCATGCCTGACAAAGGGCTTTGTAAAAGCTACAAGCCATACAGATGCAAGGGGTAATTAGGCTATGGTGGCTGCCTATCCTTAACTGAAGCTAGTCTAGAGAATTTTATTTCCCCAGGTGAGAAGTGTGTCTTTTCCCAAGTTAAGGTGGTTTAATTGTGTCAAGGGCTATGATGCTGAAACCATCAATGTTATTCAAAATGAAATGGTGTCTCTTGGAGACAAGTCTGAATTTTCTCTGTGCACCCACTAGTACCAAAGGACCTTTCTAGGTATCATGTCATTTGGAAATCAGTGCCCCAAAACACCTTTTTCTCTGCACACTCTGCAGAGCTATTCTGCATCCACGTGGAGGAGGCCAGTGTGGAGTCAAGATTTTGCAGGACACCAGACCGAGGACTTGTTTGTAGTTGAAGATTTTAGGGAAGTTGCAAGGACTTGAGGGAATGGAGCTGAGAGACCTCACCATATTGACAAGTTCACAGAACCATAGATACAAAAGTCAGAAATTTATGTGAGCAAAACCCCTCATGTTAAGATAGAAATCGGTAAACAACAGGCAAGTAAACAACATAGGTTCACAGAATAAGTAGTTACTTTTGCAAACTGAGACTTCCTGATTTCTTGGCCCATTGTCTTCCGGTTGCATTACTATTAACACTAACAACACCCACATCCCCAGCACAGTTACCGTTCACTGAACAATGGGTATGTGTCAGGTGTTGTTCTATTTACCTATACTCACTCATTTAACTTCTGCTTAAACCATCCAAGCAGATGTTATTCTCATTTCACAGATGAGGAAAACGAAACTCAGATTTTTTTTAAATTTGTTCAACGTAGTCTTACATATTAGAGGGAATCATTGTTACATATTCATGCATACACAGATATTGACAAAGTAAGTTAAGCCCAATCCTACTCCAGGATCTCTCCTCCTTCATCCATTCCCTAATCTCATGTCTCCTCTGTAATACCCCCATGCTATAGATAGAAATGAACATATGCATGCATATTAATTATTGAAATTTCTGAGTTTATACGCCTGCCTGAGTATAGTTTGGCTTTTCATGGTAGTCGAGTATACCCAGCTGTATTGACAACCTTCCTTTTCCCTCTTTCTCCTCCCTTCCTGCCCCACCTTCATAGTTATGGTTCCCCCAGCTTATGGGAAAATTCAACTTTGGTGGGTGTATCAATTAAACATAGAAGCTCAGAAATTTTAATTGCTTCCCAAGGTCAGGGTACTAATCTTCATACCAGCCCACAAAACACAGAACACAAAGAAGTGTGTATGTTGTGGCTGTTGCTGTTGTTGACACACAAAACTATTTCTGTATTTTTTAAGATGTAGATGTGAAAGACCATTCTTTACCCCAAATATCAAAGGGTTTGTAGAAAACACAAAGCTCATCCTGAAATACAGCCTGACGTTATGTTGACCTGGGTAACTGGAACGAGGAAGTGAGGCTTCTCCGCCCTTCCTCTGCACACCAAGCTTTCAGAATTCCAAAGCGAGTCATAAGAGAAATCTGCAGGCTTTCAGCCACAATGGAAATACTCATTTCTCCAGCTGCTCAGCAGCACAACATTGAGACCAACTGCTTTTATGTAGTAAAATGTTAAAAGCATTTTTTGGTCTTAGTGTTGCTTTTAACATAATGAAACCAACCTTAGTTTCCCCTGCTGGAGTCTCATTCTAAATATTCTACACTCAGGCCTTTTCTCCTATTGCTTAGCGGGAGTTAGGATGAGAAACTCACTAGGCCTAGGATCGTCAGTTGCCAAAATAAACTTGCCTGCTCTTTAATCTCCACATCATATTTTGCCAGCTTTCATTAAAAAGCATAACTCCTTTATAAAGTCTTTCCACACTCTGAACAAGTTATAGAGCATGAATTTTAAAACTCTGAACATGTATTTAATTGTAATTCAAAAGATCAAAGAACGTTCTCCGGAAACTCTATCATCCCTGAAGTGTTAACTTTACATTTAAAAATGCTATGAACAAATGTCCCAAAAGCACCAGAATGATTTCCTGAAATTTCCCCAGTGCAGAATAAGAGAGGACAGCAGTCTCTGAACTGAGCCCAGGCTCTTCAAGCCCAAATAGAAACTGGATGAAATGGGCAAGAATGAAACAAAACAAGAAGTCTTATGAAAGTAAGTCCATCTTAGATGATTGGTTGTTAGCGGAATGCAGTGCATGATATTGCTCAGAAAGATCATGATGTTCACTTAGTGGGACGTTTAAAGAGGAGAATGAGCTGTGGGAAGTGGTGTCTATACCATCTTTCCTATTTGCTTCGTCTCGCCCTTCTTTCTGTCTAAGCTTTCATGTATCTTTCCATACTCAGCATTTTGGCAATTAGGACCTGAGTCCCAATCACATGCTAGACCCTTGGGATCCAGACTGAAACTGTTATGGTTCATGTGAGGAGCCCTTTGTGCATTGATGCAAGCAGACATTGCTTGGGTTACACCAATAAGATGTAATTCCTGCCGTAATGGAGAAATGTGCAGAACGAAATGGAGTTCAGCTTATATAACTTTAGAGACTCTGAGGAGGTGACACTTTAGCTTCACTTTAAATACTAATGAGCAGCTGACCAGGCAGGGAAAGAACAGGAAGGAGCATGCCAGACAAGGGGGCAGCAAAAGCCACTAAGATATGAAAGATCAGCATGAGTGTTGGTGCAAAAGAAAAAGAGGAGGAAGGCTGAAAGACCTCTGGCTCTAGCGTAGGAATTAGGGATTGTAGGGAACTGGTACCTGGAGAAAGGAATGAAGAGAGGGCCTGGCCTGGTCAGATGCAAGTTAGAAAGGTAACTTTGATGCCGCAGGTTCGTGTCCTCTCGGAGTCGAAGCATGAAATCGAGGGACACCGAGGCAAGCGTAGTACACGAACTTTGTTATAGAAAGTAAAGCTTAGGGAAAAGAGCAGACTTCTCCCAGAGTCGGGGAAGAGGACAGAGCCAGCGAGGCAGTGAGGTTTGCCCCTTTTATATGACGTCCTCTCCTGGATTGGTCACTGCTTCCCTCCTCCTGCACCTAGGACATAGGTGCGGGGAATTCTGGTCCAGTCTTTGATCTGTGCCTTAGGCGCCAAGAGAAAGAATGTGTTCCTTCCTTAGCAGCAGGGCGTGTCTGCATCTGGGCCTATCTTGTCAGACCCTTATTAGCATTGGGGGATGTCTTTGCCTTCTCAGGAAAGATGATCTCTTTATCAACCCACATTGTTCTGCCTATACTGAACTGCCTTTTTATGCCTCAACTTGACTAGGAATATTAAGGGAAAGTGGAAAGAAGGGAAGCCTGGAAGCAGAGACCAGTGGGCAGATAGATTTGTCCCAATATTTAGGTGTTTCCAGAAAAACAGGACAGATGGGATGTATGTGTACACAGAGAGAAAGCGACAGAGATAGAGGGAGAGTGCCAGCGAAAGAGTTGGCTTATGTGATATGAAGGCTGAGAAGTCCTGATCCAGACCTGAGAGAGCCTGTGGTGCAGTTTTCATGAGTCCAAAGGCCTGAGAACCAGGAGAGCTGATGGTGTAAGTAGCAGCCTGAGTTGAGTCTAAAGGCAGAAGACTGATATCCCGACTTAAAGACAGGCAGAGAGAAAGAATGCTTTCTTCCTCCATCCTTCTATTCTGTTCGTCTTCAACTGATCAGAGGATGCATTGGGAAAGGCAGTCTGCTTACTTTATCTACCAGCTCAGATGTTAATCTTGTCCAGAAACACCCTCATGGACATATCAAGAATAGTGTCTAACCAAATATCTGAGCAACCCGAGGCCTAGCAAAATATCACTTAAAATTAGTCCTCCCCAGCCACCAACACCCCAACTCACTGGTTTCCTCTATCAGCTTCCAGAGAGATCTTCTCCAGAAGCCAGTCTGGTCTGTGACTCCCTGCATGAATTCCCGCATAGAGTCCTGCTTCCTTAGGGGCAGACTGTCAGCTCTTTGGCAGGGGCACATCCTTGCTGCTGAGGACCCTGATCTTCTGGTGTCTGCAGGTGCATTTCCACCTCACCCTGCATGCTAGCCACACTGCATGGATGACTCTGGAGGACGCTGTCGGCTCTCTCCTCTCTACTTTTCCACTGGCAGCAGATGCTACCAGAACAGCATTAGCCTTGCCTTCTTTTCTCTTTCCTCTCTTCCAGGGAACTCCGAGTTATTCTGTAAGACTCATTTTAGGACCTTCTTCTGTTCTAGACAACCTTCCCGGACATCATTTTCCTCTCTGGTCTGGGTTAAGAACCATGCCCATGTGTTTGAAAATCCTCTTGCATCTCCTTGTTTGGCTCTTTCCCTCTGTATTGTAGTATTTACAGAAACTGCTCACCATTCTCTGCCACGCACTGTACCAAATGCTTAATATCCATTTCCTCCTATACTCCTTGTAACAAAATGGTGGTAGGCACTATGGTGAACCCCCTCATACTATAAGAGGAGAGGTAAAGTATCTTGCACAAAGCCATGATTAGTAAATAGTATATCCAAGATTCATAGCCAGGCAATTGGACTCCTGAACCGGTGCTCTTAACCACCATGCTACACAGTTTTGAGCTCTCTTCCCCCAGATCATGTGCAGTGGCAGCATGGAAGCCTCCTCATTGTATTCACAGTACCTAGCACAGTGCCTGGGGAGCGGGTGGGGGATTCATGAAAGAAAGAGAGGGGAGAAAGTGGGCAGAATGACTGCAGAATATCCGTAAATCTCATCCAGGCAGAGAGGAAGAAAGAAACAGAATCAACATGGCAGTAACCGGAAGGATACACGAAAGGTAAAAGTGTGTGTGTGTGTGTGTGTGTGTGTGTGTGTAGATGGAGACGTCTTAATCACACTTCTGGACTGAATTCAAGGAGCCAATGAAAACAGAAAGAGTGAATGAAGACATAGAAGATACAGGGATCTTGTGACAGAATAGGCTCCCAGAGTTCAAACAAGGAGACAGGATCAAGCAAGGAGCTTAGATAATGGAAGCAAGCCCTTGAGGATCTTGTCCACATTTTAAATTCAAACTTTCCCTATATAATATTTCTCAAAGGTTGTATCTCCTTGAGCATCCCATTTGGAAATTTTTAAATGTTTATTGATGGTTATATAACTGAATAAAGGAAAATCACATTAATCAAGTCAATTCCTTTCATTCACATTTGTGGCTGCTGGTACAGGTCATGTCTGGAATGTGCTAAATAATAAGACTGGGCTGACCACAGGACATGAGAACACCAAGAGAACTAGAGAAGAGATGAGCCAAAGCCCTCATAGTGCCAAGGAGGAAACAGGAGCCCAGAGAGGGCAAGAGTGACCTAGGACCACAGCTACTGAGTGGCAGCATAGTTGTGCCTGAGCTCAGCCTTCAGACTTAAAGGTCAGGGTTCACCAAAGTCCCCTTCAGTTGTTTACCATAATGAACTGCACACCAATACGGAGTCAGGTAGAACTGACAGCAATTCTTCTTTTTTTTCCTATGGCCACAGATTATATATATATATATATATATATA